>VDFB02170941.1:70076-84775 GCA_007258455.2 Sequoia sempervirens | reverse complement strand
TTTCAAAATCAAATAATACCCAATTTTTTAAGAAAAAAATCTAATTTTGTCTTAAGTGAAAAAAAAAGATTTATCTAAGTTTATTTCATTACATTATTCAACATTTATTATTCATTATTTAATCCAATCACATGCAACTAGAACTTACAACACATTGCATCCATATGCATCTATGCACAAACATATACTCTCTAACATATTAACATAAACTTTCTTTAAGTACAAGTGCTAGTAAAAAACAAATCAAACTAAATCTTGGTTTATTTAATACAAAACTCCCTAGAGAGGCTCAAATGTGACGTCCGGATATTATACAGAAGGTGGACACTCCAAGCTCTTTGGAATGAATAAATTTGGTAATTTGCATGGCATTGTCTACCCAACATACAAAATGGCCCATTTGACCGTATTTTATTAATTAATTAAAAATAAGAAATGCATTGTTTCTTTATTTTTAATTAATTAATAAATATAGTCAAATGACCGTTTTGTTTGCTGCATAGACAATTTACATTTGCGCTCCTTTGTAATCATCCTCTGATGAGACTTACGTATTTAATATCTACAGGAGTGCCAAAGACCGACTGCTGACGTTTGCATGTCGTCATCCCATAGACGCTTTGGGATTTTTTTTCCGTATACGACGACGACGACTAAACGATAAAATACCTCGCATACCATAATGCCATATACGATTTGGGATACTTTCCGTATACGACGGCGACAAAACAACAAATACCTCATAGACAATAATAAAATATCAGCCAAGACTAACAATTTCTATTTTATAATTTAAATTTTCCTTTCAAATTTTTCTTCGCCACGACTTTTTATTATATTTAAAGACCTACTGTACGACTGCGTGGAAAAAATCGCCTACAATAATTTAAAAATAGCCAGCTCAAGATTTTCATTGTAGATATATACAGACAAAAATTTCATTTGTTTCCATTAAAAAAAAGATAAGAACGGATTTAATTTAGGCCTTTAAAATTCCCTTTCCTTTAAACAAACTGCATTCTGGTTTACAAAGCTTTTAGCTATTTCTTCTGTTTGTTTTTTTATTTCCTTTTGGTCTGCTAAACATTCATTGCGATGGCATTAATGGCGGAAGCGAAGGCAGTAATGGGTTTGGTGGCCGTGGTGGTCCTGATTGGCGCTGCTGACGTGTCTGCACAGTCAACAGACTGTACAACGGAGATTAGTAGCTTGCTCCCGTGCCTCAACTTCGTTTCAGGCGGCGATAAAAAGCCGTCTACACAGTGTTGCACCGCCTTTGCCAAGGTTGTCAGTACCAATGCCACCTGTCTTTGCCTGGTGTTAAATGGCAATTCCGGGTTTCAGATCAATCAGACCAAGGCATTAACCCTACCCGCGGCTTGCAACGTCACCACTCCACCTCTCAGCGCCTGCAACGCAGGTAATTGAACGAATTTTTAGTGGATTAGGTTTCTCCAATTGATGATTCAGAAATTTCCCCCTAAATTTTTAATTCTATCTTTATGTGTGAGAGATTGCACTTCATGATTTATCATGCCAGGTTAAAAAACAGAGGGTCTGTCATAGATAGTGAAGGGATGAAGAAAGGAAATAGAAAAAGACAGAGGGTCCGTCATAGATAGTGAAGGGATGCACAGAGAAAATAGAAAATAAAAATTATAGATTAGAATAAAAATTTAGTGATTAAAGGAAATAGAAAAGACAGAGGGTCCGTCATAGATAGTGAAGGGATCACAAAGAAAATAGAAAATAAAAATTATAGATTAGAATAAAACTTGGTGGTGAGGTTGTGGCTGGGTTCTTGCATGAGTTGGGGTTGGTTTTTTGTTCAAAAACAAAGCAGAATACCTACTATGTACATGTTATGTAAACTCTTTGATAGTTAATAGAAATTTTATTACGCATCAAAAAATATTAGTTTCAATAATACAATATTAGCACATGCAAAAATTCATATTTAGTCTAATATGAGTATCAAGATAAATAAACATGTACTAATTTTACAAAAAAATAACAAATTCTCCTCTATAGATTATAGAAAAACTCTCATCTTGATAGGAGTACATGTTTTATGGCCTTAGAAAGTCCTAAGATTAATTCTAATTATTTAATATACTAAACTTCTTGTAATATTGGGCCCTTCTCAAATATGGCACTTCATATGGGGAAACTAGAAGAATTTGTTCATTACATAGTTGATATTTTTCAAAGTGATTATCATAGATGTAAGAGAACATGTATGAAAGGTGTTATAAACTAGACTTTATAAAGTAACTTGGAATTAGGTCTAGAGATGTAAACTTAAAAACCTAGATTGGTAGAAAAGAAGTATTTCCAGTATCATTAATTTGAATGAAAACTCATTTCGAATCAATATTTAATTTTTAAATCTAATTAATTTCTTCAAATGAAACACTTGAAAAATAAGATATAAAGCAATTTAACAAAATATTAGTCAATAATAAATGCAACTTTTCTAAAAATATAATTAAAAGTTGCATGCAAAACTAAAACAAGTATATTAGCAAAAATAACTTTTAATAAAAAAAAATTAAAATTAAAATTTAAAATATATTAATGAAACAAAATAATTTTCAATTTACATAAAATAATATTTGAGTTTTGGAAAGGTATATGTACTGCTTTTGTAATAAATGGCATCATGTGACGTACTTGCTTTTCAATAGCTTCATTGGCATCATGTGACGTCCTTGCTTTTCAATAGCTTCATTTGTCAATTCATGTACTGTTTGAAAAAAAAAATCTACAATTCTCTTGAAATTAGTTGGAATATCTTGTAAAATAGAAATATCCCAACCTTTAATAATAGCCTTAAAAATAAGTTCAATTTGCTCAATTTTTAGGTAATCATCAAAAAGATCATCTACTAAAGAAACAAGTGTTGTTGATTTGGCCAAAGCCACTCTGCTACTATAAAACTCCACTTCATCAGCAACACTAACTCCTAATAAATAATATTCAATTGGACGTTGTCTAATTGGAACCAATTTAGTGAGCCCAGAATCTGCCCACCAACTGCGATAAAAAATAATCAAATTATTAATATTTTAAAATAAATAAATTTGAAACACTACAAATCCAGTTTAAAAATCACATCATTATAAAAATATTTGTGACACCTTATTTTTTTTTAACATGTGTAGATTGAATACACAATGAATAAACCATGACTAATTTTCATGAAACATTATAACTATAATAAGATATATTATAAAGAAGAAGATGCAACCCATGGATTTATGAGAGTCCATTTTTATTTTCAAATGCATGATAAATCTTGGTTGATTCCATCCAAAAATATGCACAAAGTAATTATCCTTTTAAAATATGATTAGATCAAACATTAAATTATTACATAAATATTTATAATTTATTAATAATTTAATTAAATTATTTGATTATTGTTTTTTGTATTACTTAACTTATCAATTTTTAACAAATATTAGTTTTTGTAGACCATGATAATTACCTAGAGAGTTTTTTCATCTCCATCTTGTATACAAATTGCAATATATTGAAATCTAATTTTGCCAATTCCAAAATCTTATTATCCTTGAACCTGAAGAAAAAATAAAAATCATGTAATTATCTTAAAGATATTCAAAATATATTAATAATTCAGATGTTGAAAAAGAAAATATAACAATTTTCAATAGATTTTACCTTAAATTGTCCATTTCACCTATTTCAATAAAGTTTCGTGCGTCCCATCTAGAAAAGGTATGAGACCATTCATATAAGAGTGCATATTCCACCTATAGAATTAAAATAATACAAATATAATCAATATAATTGTTTTCTGCTCTCTAACCTCTTCTCTAATAGATTTCTTGAATATACTAACTTGTATTAAAAACTTTTATAAAATTTATTACCTCCTTCATAAAACTTTCCTTACATGCATCTTCTAGTTCTTTTAATATTTTCTTCAAATATGCAGAACTAAACATTTTAGCCTCTTCCATAACTTTTTCTCCATGAAATGCCACACTTGAAGCTCTTAGAAGGTGGAGGATACTTCTCATCCAATATTCCTCTCTAATCATGTTTTGATTATTATCACTATTTCCTTCGCAACAAAAGAACTGCCCATTTTTGTCCTTGAAGTTCTCCAATACATCTTCGTTCAGAAATAACACATAAATAAATCATTACTTGTCATTGAGTATTGATAAAAAGAAACACACTAAATAAATAATTATGATCTAGATAATGAAAGAAAAGGTATTTTAAAAGTATAGAGCGATTTGATAACACACTAAATAAGCCATTAAGATCTAGATAATGAAAGAAAAGGTATTATAAAAGTGCAGAGTGCTTTAGTTGTGTAAATATGGGAAAGAACATTAACAGTAATTTTTTGATAGTTACAACTTGCATATATATCATATGATGAAAAAGTCTCTATTTATTTTTACCTGCAAATACATCATAACGATGGAGTCGAAGTACTCTAAGTCCTAAAGTTGTAGCATTCAAATCCTTTGTAACACTTCCATAGCCTAATCCTATTCCCAAACATCCATCCCAAGAGTTGCATTGATAAACTATATCCTTTTATTAATGTTGTCAGCTTGTATTTGTCTATGCTAAATAAATATCATCTTAATTAATAACATCAATTTCTTACAATCTATTTTGTTTATAGATATTGTTATTAGATTTGATTGCCTTGGAGTTTTTTAATCAATATTTCAGATCACATTTCATGATCCATAATCATTCGAATTGTTATTTAATATTCACATCTTTATCACAGACACAACAATTTAACCTGGGCAATAGAATAATATATTGAAATATATCTACAACAATTTCTTCAAAACATTATTTTCGGCATACAGCAAATTCATTGCCAGCAATTCACCGATGGAAAATTCACCCCCAGCAATTCACCGTGGGAAAATTCACCGCCATGATAAATTCACCACCGAGCTAAATTCACCGCCAACAATTCACCGAAGTGGAAAATTAACCACAATAATGTTTTTTAATATATATTTTGTAAACTTTAAATTTTTTTGTTAAAAAATAATTTTCACCTCTGTTACCATTTATTGACAATTTTATTTTTTTAATATTTTTTATGTTTATTTTGATATATAAATTTTTTGATAATATATTAAAAATTAATATATTTTGTGTTAGATTTGACTTGAATTTTCCCACGATGAATTTGTCATGACGGTGAATTTTCCCACGGTAAATTGCTGGCGATGAATTTTCCATCGGTAAATTGTTGACGATGAATTTTCCTAGAGCCATTATTTTCATATATTTTTGTTATTGAAAGAATTGAAATATCTCTACAACAGTTTCTTCAAAGCATTCTTTTTATATGTTATTGGAGGAAATTACCATCAAAATTTTAATAAACATTAAAAGAAAAATTTGACAGACCGGTAAACGTAATCAAGAGCTGATTTTATTTCAGCCTCAAAATATCGGTCTATTCCCAGGCATTGCAATGCGTCAACCATCTCAAGACGCTCGATTAGATCGCCGTCTCCGCTTTGCATTTCTTTTAATGAGATTTTGACTTCTTTCACCAGCCTTTCGGCACGTTTGAACGGTATTCAGTTGCCCGAAAATTTTACAATCATTTGCTGAAGAAAAACACCCTAATATTCTAAAAAAAAAAAAAAGGTGATTCTGTCTAAGTGTCCTTGATTTTTGGGTCGGGACTAAGACGCCACGTAGGGTGTATTTGTCCCCCAAAGGTTTTGGGACCTGGATTTTGAAAGCACCCAAATAGGTCCCTTTTTGGAGTCTGTGCCCCGAGTTTCATGCCTCGGGACTAAGACGCCACCTAGGGCATCTTAGCCCCCCTTAAGGTATTTTCGAGATTTAATTTCAAATTCTGGCAGGATTTAGCCTTCTTTAATTAATGTATTCATATGTCGGCTTGGTGTGGTGTAATTTTAGGATATTAAGCATGGATAAGTATAAATACAAGGTTCCTTCTCTCATTTTGATATACCAAGAAAGACTACAAGAACTCTAAGAATTCTAGCATTCAAGAGAAATTCATCAAGCATTTGGGGCCATCATCAAGATTCAAGCATCATATCAATGATCTCGCATCATGTCTGTTCTTGTGGTAACATTTGTGATGTAGGGTTTTGATTCAAGCAAGCAATCAAGTCCATATCCATCAAGTATTCCTTTGATTCAAGATCCATATCCATTGCAACCATTTCACACAAGTTTGCCGAGAGGGGTTTGGTGACTTGTAGCATTGCATGCTGTTCATTCATCATTTCCCTTCATTATTCTATTTCATTTCAAGGTTTAATTACTAAAAAGGGGTTTGACCAAGGAAAACCCCTATTTACTAACAATCAACAAGTTTTTCCCTCTCTTTCATGCTTGTGATTGTAGATTTAGGCTAGAGAGTTAAAGATCATTTGAAGTGAAAAGTTGCAAAGTTGCATTACAAAGTTGCCATCTTCACGGAAACTCGCCTACATGCCAAATATGGAAGTTTTAGAACCCGAGATCAGAGAAGAAGTGCAGACATCAAGCCTCAGGACCACATTCAGAGATTCCCGAGAAAAGAAAGCACCAAAACCCCAGCCAAGACAAAAACCACCACCCACATAGCAACAAACACCTCAATCAATCGTATCACCAGAAACGACCCTCTCTAAATCTTGACAATAATCAAGGGATAATTTCCCCCAACCCTCAATGCTCCAATTATCATCATGCTCTAAAGCCTACTTGGCCAAAAAATCAGCAGCCCTATTCCACTCTCACTGGATGTGGGTAAAAGGCACCACCTCCAGCATGGAGCTCATCTGCAAAATATGACGAACAACCACAACAAGATGCCAATTAACATCAGCCAAATTTTGCTTGCATTCAACATATTGACAATAATCTATGAGTCAGATTCACAAATAATCGTACGCCACCCCAAAGCACAAGCACACTCAATAGCCCAGAGAATTGCCAACCCCTCCATAAAGTTGTTAGAATGTGGCCCTTTATAACTAGAGTAAAATAAAACAACTAAGCCAGAACAACCTCTACCAACTCCACCAATCCCAACAGGCCCTGGCAGATTACCCCTGGAGGAACCATCAGTATTGATCTTCAAAACATCCATTGGAGGAGGCAACCATCTTCCAACCCTTTGAACCTTCCTTTTAGCCCGCCTACCTCTTCTGGCACAAGCAGATTCAGGATTCAAGCCTTGGAAGCCCAATATATTCACAATCTCATCATTGCTCCTTTCCAAAAGATACACCATTTCACATTTAGCTTTCACCATCTCCTGGATCATACCAACAATTTTGTGCCAAACCCACTCTACCATCAACAATGCCAGCAATTCACCGATGGAAAATTCACCCCCAGCAATTCACTGTGGGAAAATTCACCGCCATGCCAAATTCACCATGGGAAAATTCACCGCCATGATAAATTCACCGCCGAGCTAAATTCACGCCAACAATTCACGAAGTGGAAAATTAACCGCAATAATGTTTTTTAATATATATTTTGTAAACTTTAAATTTTTTGTTAAAAAATAATTTTCACCTCTGTTACCATTTATTGACAATTTTATATTTTAATATTTTTTATGTTTATTTTGATATGAATTTTTTTTTATAATATATTAAAAATTAATATATTTTTGTTTTAGATTTGACTCGTAGTAATTTTTATTTTCATTTGCATTTTTTTTTTCACCAAAGTGGAAAATTAACTTTGCATTTTATTTTTTAAATATTTTTTATGTTTATTTTGATATGAATGTTTTTATGATAATATATTAAAAATTGATTTATTTTTTTGTTAGATTTGTTCATAGTAATTTTTATTTTCATTTGCATTTTTTTTTCACTAAAGTGGAAAATTATCATAGTAATTTTTATTTTCATTTGTATTTTTAATATATTAAAAATTGATTTATTTTTGTTAGATTTGCTTCATAGTAATTTTTATTTTCATTTTTATTTTTTTTTCACCAAAGCGAAAATTAACTTTGCATTTGATTTTTTATGATAAACTTTGATTTTTTTTCTTAAAAAGTAATTTTCACCTCGTTACAATTTATTGACAATTTTATTTTTAAAATATTTTTTATGTTTATTTTGATATGAATGTTTTTATGATAATATATTAAAAATTGATTTATTTTTTTGTGATTACTTGCCGGGTATAGCTAACAATACCAATTATTAAATTATATAGTTCTCCTATGTATAATTGATTATAGATCAAATTATTCTCTAAAGTTAATGCCATTAATTTTTTATTTTTATTATCATAAAATATATTGAAAAATATTTTTATTTTTATTATCATATATTGAAAAATATTTTTATTTTTATTATCATAAATCAAATTCTCTAATTCTCTAAAGTTAATAAATCAAATTATTATCATAAATCAAATTATTCTTTTGCAAAAAAAATGAACATTTTTGAAATATATATTAAAAAACATTAATGGCGGTTAATTTTTGCTCGCGATGAATTGCTGGCGGTGAATTTTACTTGGCCGTGAATTTTTCATCATGGTGAATTTTCCCACGATGAATTTGTCATGACGGTGAATTTTCCCACAGTGAATTGCTGGCGATGAATTTTCCATCGGTAAATTGCTGGCGATGAATTTTCCTAGAGCCATGTGAAGCATAAAAATCATTCGAAAAAAAAAAGATAAACTTGAAGTAGTGCACCCCTGAATTTCAGTCGCTGTAAGGTTACCACACAAGACAATATCGTTTAATCACCACTTTGGTGATATCCCTACAATGAATTCAGAGGTAAACATCTAATATAATTTATAATGATTTATGTAGATTCAAAGAGCAGGAAAAGTTATTAAGATTTTTGTGGATTTATTCTCACAGTTTTAGAGGAATTTAAAGAGATTCAAATGGAAGTATGTATATACAATCTTAGAGAACTAGATTTCAATAGACCAATTCTCAGACCATTATTGGAAAAACAATGAAAGCATTGGATTATCATTGAATATATTGTGCTTTTAACTTCTAACATTTATTTATACAAAATCAACGAATAAGTTGCTGCTTGTTTACTTACTAGCATTTGATACCTTCCTTTGGCCCATTTTAAGGATAATTTGATAAAAAAATATGGCTCAAAATACTGGTAACCATTTTAATAAAATGATATATCAATCATTATTTAATTAGGAAACAACATATAGATCAGTTTAGTAATAATGAAAAATGAGTATATAGACTTGTGTGGTTACAATGGAAAAGAGGTGCATCGTCTAAAAATATTATACATTTTAGTAGAAATATAGGTGAAATGATCATCACTTAATTATATTCTAAATTTTGGATGATAGAAAATATGTCCTTCTATATCTGTATTGGATCAATAAGAACTTTGATTATTCGTTCCTTGTTTCCTTTGCAATGATCTGAAAAACCATCTGCAAATGCATAGAAACATTGCAGTCCTCTGTGAAAGTTGAAGCTTAACTTTTCCCAATCAAGCAAAGCATTATCTTGATTCAGAAATTCCCATGTTAATTCTTTAAGTGATTGATCAATCGTATAGTCGATGTGTTTTAACGCCTCTTCTTCTGAACATTCAGGATGATCTCTCATATAACAAGAAATGGCCGAGGATGTTTGTCCCTTGAGTTTATCATCCTTCATTACCATAAGAAATATGTTAATATTTTAATATAATAAGTATAATATCATTTGCATTTCGATGTAGTCACTAATTTAAAGGAGAATTACTAAAACCTGGTAATCACGAGCATCATCAATTAAGCGTGAACACAACCATATGAGCTCATAGAATCTACATTGATTATTAAATGTCTTCTCAATAGTGGTGTCTGTTAAATCATCGGCTGCCAAGAGAAGTGGGTGCAATAATAATGGTCCAATTGCTGCAGTTGTTGCTGCAACCTTTATGTACTCATTATAGGTTGGAATGTGTTGGATTGCTTTCCATTGTTCTTGTTGTAAAATAGCTCCAGCATAATCTCCCCACTAATTCACAACACACTTGAACTATTAAATCCATTTCCCAATTTTATTTCATAATCTATATATTTAGTTTGATCTTGGAAAATGATCACAATAAATTTGTCTAGAAATTTTCCACATAAAATATCTCTTACATTCTTTTCACATGCTTAGTGCAGTTTCATTTCACTTAATTTTCTAAAAGAAATTAAAACTTGCATGTATTATCAAGAAATTAAAAAAGAAAAAGAAAAAAGATGAAGTAAGTCATGCAAATGAATTAAATTTGTTTCTAAATAAAAATAAAAAAGTTATATTTTTGTGTATGTATATAGTAAATAAAAGTAATTGTAAAGTAAAATAAAGTAACTTTTAAGTAAATAAAATAAGATATCTATAGTAATATTAATATTAGTTTTGATAATAGGGGTGGGGGGTCTAGCTCAATTGGCTAAAGCATCCTATTGTACTAATTTTACAAAAAAAAATAAAAAATACAAATTTACACCAGTAGAGGTCCTTGTTGTTATTAATCTAATAAAAAACAATTCATTTTCATTTTAATATGAGTATCAAGATAAATAAACATGTACTAAAATGAATATGAGTATCAAGATAAATAAAGAAGTTCAACTTGCTCAATTTTTAGGTAATCATCAAAAAGATCATCCACTAAAGAAAGAAGTGTTGTTGATTTTGCCAAAGCCAGTCTGCTACTAGAAAACTCCACTTCATCAACAGCACTAACTCCTAATGAATAATATTCAATCGGACGTTGTCTAATTGGAATCAACTTAGTGAGCCCAGACTCTACCCACCAACTGCCATGAAGAGTAATCAAATTATTATTATTATTAATATTTAAATAAACAAATTTGAAACACTACAAATTAAGTTTAAAAATCACATTATTATAAAAAAAAAATTGTGACACCCTAGTTCTTTTAAACATGTGTAGATTGAATACATATGAATAAATTATGACTAGTTTTCATGAAACCTTATAATTGTAATGATATATCTTCTAAAGAAGAAGTTGCAACCCATGAATTTACAAGAATTGATTTTTCCGTTTCATTCAATGCATGATAAATCTTGGTTGATTGCATCCAAAAATATGCACAAAGTAATTAGCCTTTTCATTGATGATTAAACATTAAATTATTATATAAATATTTCTAATTTATTAATAATTTAATTAATTTTTTTTTTTATTATTTGTTTTGTTTTGATATCACTTAACTCATCAATTTTTAACATTTTTCTTTAGACCATGATAATTACCTAGAGATTTTCTTCATCTCCGTCTGGTATACACTTTGCAATATATTGAAATTTAATTTTGCCAATTCCAAAATCTTCTTATCTTTCAACCTGGAGAAAAAATTAAAATCATGTAATTATCTTAAAGAGGCTCCAAATATACTAATAATTCAGATGTTGAAAAAAAACAATAAAAATATTCTATAACTTTTACCTTAAATTGTCCAATTCACATATTTCAATAAAATTCCGTGCCTCCCATCTAGTAAAGGTATGAAGCCATTCATATAAGAGTGCATATTCCACCTATAAAATTAAATTAATAAAATTCTAATCAATATAAATATTTGCTGCTCTCTAACCTCTGCTCTAATAGATTTCTTGAACATACTAATTTGTATCAAAAACTTTTATAAAATTTATTACCTCTTTCAGAAAACTTTCCTTACATGCATCTCCTGGTTCTTTTAATATTTTCTTCAGATATGCAGAACTAAACATTTTAGCCTCTTCCATAACTTTTTCTCCATGAAATGCCACACTTGAAGCTCTTAGAAGGTTGAGGATACTTCTCGTCCAATATTCCTCTCTAATCGTGTTCTGATTATTATGGTCATTTCCTTCACAACAAAAGAACTGCCCATTTTTGTCCTTGAAGTTCTCCAATACATCTTCGTTCAGAATAACACAGAAATAAATCATTTTAATTGTCTCTGAGTAATGATAAAAAGAAACACACTAAATAAATAATTAAGGTCTAGATAATGAATGGAAAGGTATTTTACAAGCACAGAGTGATTTGGTAACACAGTAAATAAATAATCAACGTCTAGATAATGAAAGAAAAGGTATTTTAAAAGTAGAGTTATTTGGTCCGTGTAAATACATCTTAAACATGGGAAAGAATGTTAAAAATGCCTTTTTAATATATAGTTTCAACCTGCATATATACCATAAGAATAAAAAAGCCTCGAGTTATTTTTACCTGCAGATACACCATAACGATGAAGTCGAAGTACTCTGAGTCCTAAAGCTGTAGCGTTCAAATCTTTTGTAACGCTTTTGCAGCCTAATCCTATGCCCAAACATCCATCCCAAGAGCTGCATCCATAAACTACAGCTTTTTATTAACATTTCCATCTCGTACTTGTCTATCCTAAATAAATATCATTTTAATTAATAACATCAAAGTTGTACTTGTCTATCCTAAATAAATATCATTTTAATTAATAACATCAAAGTTTTACGTTCTATTTTGTTTATGGATATTGTTATTGGATTTGACTGCATTCGATTTTTTTGAATCAATGCGTCCCACCACATTCTATGATCTTTAATCATTTTAATTATATAATTATTAATATTCAGATCTCTACCAATTACATAACAAGTTTAGCATATTAATGATATCAAGTTTCTACAATCTATATTTCTAATCAGAATTAATTCTTAATTTAATTATATTTGAATTTTTTCATCAATATATTTCGAATCACACGAATATTCTAAAAGAAAAGAAAATGGACAATAAGATCACATATTGAAATATATGTGCAACAGTTTCTTGAAATCATTAGACAAAATTACCATCCAAATTTTAATAAACGTTAAAACAGAAATTTGACAGACCGGTAAACGTAATCAAGAGCTGCTTTTATTTCAGCCTCAAAATATCGGTCTATTCCCAGGCATTGCAATGCGTCAACCATCTCAAGACGCTCGAGTAGATCGCCATCTCCGCTTTGCATTTCATTTAATAAGATTTTGACTTCTTTCACCAGCCTTTCGGCACGTTCACTGTATTCAGGTGCCTGCAAAAATTACAATCATTTGCTCAAGCAAAACACCAAAAATTTACAAAAATAATTGATGGGAATAGAGATAATAAATGAAAAGTACCCCGTATGGTGTTTCCAGGGATTGCACAAAATCATCATCCCACAGATTTAAAGATCTTTCTGGTGTTTCCAAAGAAGCAGAAAAAGTTTGTTCTCCCTTCAAATTAGACATTGCATAAGTACTCCCAAACAGAATTTTATAAGTTTAATGCTTGTGCTGATGTTTACAAGTAAAATGCTATTTATACTGCCAATAGGAGGACTAAATATTCAACAGTTTGTAACATCTAATCTGATCATTAAACTCCAGTTATTTCAACATAATTAGGTATATGTCATCATTAGCCATAATTAGGTATATGTCATTGTGGACATGCAAAATTAACATATTTTATTGTAAAAGATTCATTTTATCAAGTAAATCAAGTTCATTAAATTCAATCTCCTAAGGTCATCCATTTAAATTAAATAAATCAACTTTGTTTAATTTCACCCTAACATCATCCTTTTAATTAAATAAATCAATTTTTTATTTAATTAAATCTAAAACATCTTTCATCCCCTTTTTTATTTAGTTTAATCCCTAAAATTGAATTCAAATGGGTCAAAACACCTAATCATCATCTTAAATTAACTAAATCAAGATTAATGTTAATCTTAATGCAAGTCACATTATCTAGATTTTCCCACTTGCACAAATAAATCAATTAATCCATTTATTAAATCCTTATTTTCCCTCAACAAGGTATCTTTGGAGAATATTCCCTCAAGTTTGAATTCAAATCAAGTTGACTTGTCCTTTCCAACATGGCATTAACTTCCCTCTTACATGTCCCCCACTTGGAATTTAAGTCCCTTTTTCTCCCTCCAACAAGCCAAATTTGAAATTTGAAAAGGCCAACTAATCTCATTTATTGGTACATTGATCAAAACTTGCACATCCTCCATCCACTCACATTTGGACAAGTGGCTCCTTCCTATTGGTTGAATATTTGTCCCACATTCACCCATTTTGCTTCTTCTCTCATCAAATTTTTTTATAAATGGAGAGGCTATCCTTCTTTCTTAGCACACACAATCCTCATGCAAAGTTACTCTCTTCATATTGAGAGCTAATTTTGCCCATTATCATTTGCATCATCGATTTGTCAAGGGTTGTGAAAGGGTCACTTTTTGACACCAATCCAATATCAGATAGATATACTTCATGTTTTTCTTTATATGATTTTAGTTATCTTATTATTGGACTGCATTTTAAGACATGTTGGATTATCTCATATGAATGTTGAATATTTGTTTTTTTGCTAATGATGTGTGTTAGAATTTTAGCCATTCTTGCGATTTAACATCCACATAATGGGTGCTAGAGGGAAATTCTACTATTTTAATTTGCATTTAATCCTCTTTTGGAACTGCTTTTAAGTGCATTCTATCAAACACGCAAGGCTAAAATACATTTTGAAAAAGATGCCTACGGTAAAGTGAACATCTCTGCCGACACTGGTACGATTCTTTGATGGCTCCATTTTTCAGATTTGTTGAATTCATTAGATGTTTCTATTTTAGTATCGCTCATTTCCAATTCATCTTGTCCAAATCCTTTT
>VDFB02170941.1:0-69976 GCA_007258455.2 Sequoia sempervirens | reverse complement strand
ATACTTGTTTTAGGCCCAAATCTCACAGTATATCGGCTAATGAGTAGAGATTTATAAGTATTTTTTTTATTTTATAATTATGAATGGTTTGTTTAATATTTGATATATATAGGTAATGTTTTAAGCATCGATATTTATTTTGGAATGTCACCCATATTAATATTTCATCCTTGTAAGTATTTTGTAGATGCAATAAGTGCTAAATAGACTAGTCGTGTTCAAGAGAGATGGATTCTTGTGAACCACTACTTATGAATATATGAATCTTTGATTTTGACTTAAAAACTATATAGTTGAATCTTAATAGAACATCATCTAAGTCAACACACTACCAAAATTTTTCCTACGTGTACATTCATATGATAATGGCATAATTCACACATTCACATCAATTCTCATTTATTTTGCCGTCATTTTTTTGTTGGACAACTTTATATCAAACTAGCAGAATCATTATCTACATAATACAAGAGAACGCGTCTTATGTTGAAATCTCTTAGATTGAGAGCCAACAACTAAGGGGTATCCATTCCACTAAAGTTGCCTAGGGCATGGTCCTAGCCTTGTCTCTTATAATGTCAATACTTTGCACTCAACAAACTTGATCTCTAGTGGGCTCAATTATAACCTTTCAACTTCACTAAGAGACCAAGGACCAATTGACATTCTATGTCTATTTGATAAGAAATTTTTAATATAAGTACATATTGATGAATGGTGTGATCTTGTATGAAATTAGTCATTGTTTATTACAAATCTATTCCTAATATCTAATTTTCAATCATTCAACACAAAACACAAATATTTGTCATTAACAACAATAATTAAACCCTTTTAATTTCTTACACTTTTAAAAATAATTTTTCCACAATCCGTAAAGATAACACTAAGATCATTAAATATGGTCTGAAATATCAATACAAAAATTCTTCAAATTTATCTACTCTATATCCATTAATTATTTTCTAATCAACCATCTATAATAATTCAAAATTTACAAAATGAATTTTCCAACATTACCTAGCAAAAATAAGTGCAAAGACCCTTCAAAAAACACACCACAAGCCATGACAAGCTAGTCCAAAGAAAATCCCAAAACGACTCTCACCCTGAGCCAACTGAGATTGCAAGAAAACAAAACAACTTGATATATTGCCATTAGAATATGCATATTCACAAACATAGACCAACATCCATAAAACTCATTTAATTTTGAAAAATTGTTGAAACTCCCACACCCATTCAAAGTCAGTAAACACCTCAAGCCCCAACATTTTCTTGAGAAAGCTAACTCCATAGCCAACAATTTTCCTGTGATGTACCAACACCATACCTTTTAAGTCCAGCAACAGGTGGTAGATTTTGAATACTTCACCAGGGATCTTTACTAGAGGTAGGACATTAGGTTGCAGTGCACCATGTCCCAGGAAAGTAGCCTACACAGCTTCATCCATCCCACCCAGGAGTTCTTTCTTGAAGAGCTTTCCCATTATTCCCTTTTCCTCTGCCTTCGATGTACGAACATCAAGCATGGACACCAAGAACCAAGAGACAATATGGGTGTTAACCAAAAATGTCTCTCGGTTCATCAAATTCCCTTTGCCCAAGATCATCTTCACCACCACTACCAAATGATGGTCAATCCTTAGCATTATCCTCTTCAAACGTTGATTAGTAATCACCTTAAATGCGGTTTTATGAGCCTTATACTCTAGATGAATTGGGGTATTGAGACTAGGCTCACCAACACTTCCATATTCATCTCCATAATGAATTTGGACCACTCTGACATCCTCATAGAACAAGCAAGCCAAGAAACAAAAAAACCAACCTTTGGCGAAAACCTTGCCACCAGACGTAATTTATGATTCCTACGTCGCCTAGCTTAGCACACTCACTACTCTGTGCAAGCATGTGCGTGCCATCCAAAAAACCCCGCTCATATGCCCTCTAATGCCAGTCGTACGTGAGATGGACACATGGAATGTCATAGGGGAAAGAGGGTCATGACCAAGCAAATCGATCATAGATTCACCTACTCGTGTCATTATTACCGTCGGTGAAGGCATCACGAAGAACAAGATGCATTGATGAAGCGTCATATCGACGGCCTTCAACCTCCCACATGCAAAGATTGTGTGCCAAGCAGGCCCCGGTGAAAGACTTGCCCTTTCCAAATACTATTTCCACCAACCTGAGGACCCCAAGATAACGCTTTAAAAGGATATGTGGCAGGGCGCCCATCTAGCCGCCCACATATTATTGAAACTAATATTAATATTAGTATAGATATGTTTATTTATTTATTTAAGAAATATTTTATTTTACTTTAGAATTAATTTTATTTACTATATACATACATAAAAACATAAATTTTTATTTTTATTTAAAAATTAATTTAATTTATTTGCATTACTTCATCTTTTATATTTATTTTATTTCTTGTAAATACATGCAAATTTTAATTTCTTTTAGAAAATGAAGTGAAATGAAACTGCACTAAGCATGTGAAAGGAATGTAAGAGATATATTATTTTTATGTGGAAAATTTATGGACAAATTTATCATGATCATTTTTCAAGACCAAACTAAATATATAGATTATGAAACAAAATTAGGAAATGGATTTAATAATTCAAGTATATTGTGAATTAGTGGGCAGATTATGTTGAAGCTACTATACAACAAGCACAATGGAAAGAAATCCAATACATTCCAACCTATAATGAGTACATAAAGGTTGCGGTGACAACTACAGGAATTGGACCATTATTATTGCACCCACTTCTCTTGGTAGCTGATGGTTTGACAGACAATACTATTGAGAAGACATTTAATAATCAATGTAGATTCTATGAGCTCATATGGTTGTGTGGACGTCTAATTGATGATGCTCGTGATTACAAGGTTTTAGTCTTTCTCTTTTAAATTAGGGGTTACATCTAAATGCAAATGATATTCTACTTATTATATAAAAATATTAACATATTTCTTATGGTAATGAAGGATGATAAACTCTACGGACAGACAGCCTCAGCCATTTCTTCTTATATGAGAGATCATCCTGAATGTTCAGAAGAAGAGGCGTTAAAACACATCAACTATATGATTGATCAGTCACTTAAAGAATTAACGTGGGAATTTTTGAATCAAGATAATGTTTTGCTTGATTGGGAAAAGTTAAGCTTCAACTTTCATAGGGGATCACAATGTTTCTATGCATTTGTAGATGGTTTTTCATATCACTGCAAAGGAAACAAGGAACGAATAATCAAAATTCTTGTTGATCCAATACAGATATAGAAAGACATATTTGCTATCATACAAAATTTAGAATATAGTTATGTGATGGTCATTTGACCTATATTTCTACTAAAATGTATAATATTTTTAGAGGATGCACCTCTTTTCCATTGTAACAATATTTTTGTTGTTACTAGACAACTCTATATACTATTCTATATGTTGTTTCCTAGTTAAATAATGATTGATATATATCGTTTTATTCAAATAGGTGTTCTTTATTGGTTGCCAATATTTTGGGTCATATTTCTTGATCAAATTATCCTAAAAATGGACCAAAGGAAGGTATCAAATCATAGTAAGTAAACAACAAACAACTTATTAATTGATTTTGTATAAATAAATTTTAAATGTTAAAAGCATAATATATTCAATGATAATCCAATGCTTTCATTGCTTGTCCATGAATGTCTAGGAATTAGCTTTTAAAATCTAATTCTCTAAGATTGTATATACATGCTTCCATTTGAATCTCTTTAAACTCCTACAATTTAACTATATGCTACAAGTGTGAGCATAAATCCACAAAAATCTTAAAAGCATCTCCTGCTCTTTTAGGAACGTATGCTACGAGTGTGAGCATAAATCATAAGAAATTATATTAGATGTTCACCTGCAAATTCATTGTAGGGACATCACCATTGTAGGGACATCACCAAAGTGTTGATCAAATGATATTGTCGTGAGGGGTAACCTTATACTGACTAAAATATAGGGAGTGCACCCACTTCAAGTTTATTTTTTAAGAATGATTTTTATACTTCACATGACAGTTTAATTTGAAAAGGACAAATGGGCACTCCCATTTAACTAGTAAAAGATAAAATTTATATAAAGCCTTAATAATATCAAATTTAATCACTTAGGGAAGACAAGAGGGGAGAAAGAGAGGGAGTATTGGTATGGAAGGAACTTTTTTAATCTTGTTTTGAGTTAATTTGGTTTATGTGAGTAATTTTTATTTATTTATAATAAAGATAGTAGAAAAAAATAAATTTAATAATGGTGAACTATGAATTTAAAAATAAAGCAATTGTTAGAAATTTGGATCTTAATTTAGTAATCTTTTAAAATAAATATAAAATAAATAAAAAGAGAATTGTAAGATGTTGACGAGGAGCAACCTGCACACGTAACAATACTCTACAAAAATAGAGAGAATAATATTTTATTCAAAAATATGGAACTCTTATATGCAGAGGATCCCAAATCCTCAAGCTCTATGATACATACAAATTACAGAAAAATTACAGAAATTTCAAAAAACTACCCAAGTTCCCCTTTCAGAACATGCAAACTCTCTTTCCCAAAAAGCTACCTGAAAATCAAAAACTAGCCCATAAATAGCCCCTTTCCGCTTGGGTTTTGACTAGATATGAGTTTTGGCAGCGTGGTGCTAAAAAATTACAATTTGAAATTCAAATTTAAATTCACATTAAAAATTAGCACATTTCTAAAAATGCACCAACTTTTGGAAGCCATAACTTTTAATCGGACTGTCGGGTTTTCAATGATAATACCTTTTCGGAAAGCTCTCGAAAAGACAATGTTACCTACAACCAATACTTTGGACTTTTCACAAATTTTCGTGCCCATCCGGGACCGCTTAGTGCCTTCAACCGACTCAAAGGTTTTAAGGGCAAAAATAAGAAACTATAACTTGAATAACTTTCAAACTGTGAATAATCTTGACCTAATTATTTTTCCAAAGTACTTATTTTTCCATCATGAACCTTCCCATAATTTTTTTTCTTTCCACGCCTTCAAATTCACACCCGCTAAAAATAGCAGTTGAGCAGAAAAAGCGTGCAAACAGCTCGAAGTTGGAAACTCTATTCATCTAAAAGGGTATCAAAATGCAAAACATCCACAAAAGAAAACAACAAGAACATGAATGGAAGCATCTTTTTTGGGTGATGTAAGATTGCCCTCACACCACTGGATGCTCCTGCATCAGACACCCAGGGTAATTTGAGAAGTGACCCCGTCACGTCTCAGATGGTTGAGGAAAACCCAAACGGTCAACCTCTGCCTTAGACAACCAAGAAGAATCTTCCACATGCCTTCCTCTACCACCAGATATTCTTCATAACGCTTCATTTTGGCAATTCTTCCCACATGGTTGTTCAGATTTCTTCAATCTCCTCCTTTGAAGTAGGTGTTGGAATGCCACTTTGTTCCATTGTTGGTACTTCCTCTGCACCACCTTCATGACACTCTGTCAAATCTAAAATATTGAACACAAGGGAAATGTTGACTCCATCCGACAACTCTACCTCATATGCATTCCCTGATTCATGTCTCTTGAAAATTTTATAGGGACCGAACTTCTTCATCTTTACCTGTTATAGGTTCCCACTGGAAACCTTTCCTTCCTTAAGTGGACCATAACTTCATCACCTACCTAAAACTCCTTATCCCTCCTCTTCTGATATTCCTTAGCCTTATACTACATATTCATCTTAGTGATATGTTCTCTTACCTCCTCATCTACATTCTTGATGTGCTCTACAAAGTCTTCGCTCGGCTAATCTGTCTCTCTTGGTCCATCTTCTTCAATTCTGGAGCTGTTCTGGGGCTACCTCCATACACAATCTCAAATGGTGATCTACCAATGCTTCTGTTGATAGAATTGTTGTAAGAAAATTCTACCTGGGATAAGATCAAGTCCCATCCCTTGGATTTATCTCCTACCAAGCATCTCAGTAGGTTACCCAGACTTCTGTTCACAACCTCAGTCTGCCCATCAGTTTGTGGATGGTGTGCAGAACTGAACTTCAACTCTGTCTTCAACTTTTTCCACAAGGTCCTCCAAAAGTATCCCACGAACTTGGTATCACGATCTGAGACTATACTTTTTGGCAGACCATGTAGTCTCACCACTTCTCTTAAGAACAAGTCAGCAATGTGGACTGCATCATGGGTCTTTTGGCATGGGATGAAATGTGCCATCTTAAAACCTATTAACTACCACAAATACCTAATCATTCCCTCTCTGTCCTTGGCAAACCAAGAATAAATTACATACTTATATCCCTCCCCACCACCTCTAGTGTATAGGTAAGGGTTGATATAACCCAATATTCTGGCTCACTCCTTTAGCCATCTGACATACCCTACAACTTTGCACAAACTTCTTCACATCCTGTGATAACTGAGGCCAATAATAATGCTCATTGATAATGGAAATGGTCTTATCCTGACCAAAATGTCCTACCATTCCTCCACTGTGCTTCTCCTGTATCAGGTTCTCCCTCATGAAACTCCTTAGAATACACAATTGGCTTCCCTTAAACAACATGCCCCGGATTAAGTGAAATCCAGCTACTTCCCATCCTATCAACTTAACAGCTCCTTACAAGCTTTCCAAGCCTCTGGAAAATCAACTTCCTTAGGGTACAATGTCTTGAGTTCATTGAACCCAACCACTTCAATTTGTATCTCATTCAACATTGTTTTCCTCCTACTTAAGGCATCTACAACCCTATTCAACTTCCCACTATTATGTTTTAAAACAAAGGTATAACCCCGCGAAAATTCTTCTTGGCTCATCAATGCCCAATGGCACAACCATTGGCATCACAATCCACCAAACACCTTATTGAACCGAGAGGGATAAAACCGTTGCTTTGTCAATACCTTCGCTCAACAGATCAAAACTCTTTGATGCTCCAAAGGTCTAATTTGAACTCTTTTCATCCCTCTCATTGTTTCAGTCGTGGTGCACAAATACTACCGGGTTTCTAATGAACTTTCATAAAACGTCAAACCATGGAAAGATTCCCAATTTAGTAGTTCTTGGGGTAGGCCATTCTAGAATAGTCTTCACCTTCTCTAGGTCCATCTTTAGACCCTCTGCTGAGACAAAAACCCCAAGTACACTAACTCCTTTTTAACAAAGTTACACTTTTTCAAATTTATCAATAGTTTCTCCTCTCTCAACTTCTCAAAAACCCTAAGAATATGCATTAAATGCTCATCCAAGTTCTTACTAAAAATCAAAATATCATCTAAATACACAATGACAAAACTTCCCAGAAACTTTTTTAGTACCTCATTCATGAGTCGCGATGAATGTGTGCTCTACATTACTGGTTAGCCCAAAAGGCATGACTAACCACTGCATAATACCTCTTTGGTCTTGAAGGCAAATTTTCCATTCATCTCTCTCACTTAACTGATCTGTGATATCCAATTTTAGATCAATCTTTGTGAAGTACCGTGCTCCACTCAAATAGTCCATTAGGTCATCCATCCTTGGCAAGGGGAAATCTGTACTTGATTGTTATCTTATTTATGGCCTAGGAGTCTGTACACATCCTCCACTCCTCATCCTTCTTTGGTGCTAGTATTGTAGGTACTACAAATGGGCTCAAACTCTCTCAATCAAACCCTTTCTCAACAACTCTTGAACTTGTCTGTTCAACTCCTCATTTTCTGCAAGAGTCATTCTATGAGCTCTTATTTGGAAAACTGGCTCTAGGGATCAAGTCAATCTGATGACTGATCTTCCTCATTGGTGGTAAACCCTCAGGTACGTTATCAAAAATAATCTCCTGAAACTCATCCAATAGTCTAGAAACTTCTATTGGCACCTTCTCACTATCTTCCTTTCAATTCTAGGAATCAATGCATAACACATAAGCTCATGCTTTAAACTCCTACAAAACTGTATGCTACAAGTGTGAGCATAAATACACAAAAATCTTAAAAACATCTCCTGCTCTTTTAGGAACGTATGCTACAAGTGTGAGCATAAATCATAAGAAATTATATTAGATGTTCACCTGCAAATTCATTGTAGGGACATCACCAAAGTGTTGATAAAATGATATTGTCGTGACGGGTAACCTTATACCGACTAAAATATAGGGAGTGCACCCACTTCAATTTTATTTTTTAAGAATGATTTTTATGCTTCACATGACAGTTTAATTTGAAAAGGACAAATGGTCACTCCCATTTAACCAGTAAAAGATAAAATTTATATAAAGCCTTAATAATATCAAATTTAATCACTTAGGGAAGACAAGAGGGGAGAAAGAGAGGGAGTATTGTTATGGGAGGAACTTTTTTTAATCTTGTTTTGAGTTAATTTGGTTTATGTGAGTAATTTTTATTTATTTATAATAAAGATAGTAGAAAAAAATAAATTTAATAATGGTGAACTATGAATTTATAAATAAAGCAATTGTTAGAAATTTGGATCTTAATTTAGTAATCTTTTAAAATAAATATAAAATAAATAAAAAGAGAATTGTAAGATGTAAATTAAACAAATTAGTGGGAAAACTCTTTTTAGATTAAAAACTCTATTAAATATTAATTTAATATAAAAACACATAAAAAATGTCGATATAAATATAAATAGAACTTGAGGACATTGCTTCTCTTCACTCTCACATGGTCTTTATAACCTTGTGTAGAAAATCTAATTTTTAGTAATTCCCAATAAGAAAGATCTTGATCAATTATAGGAGAAGGGGTGGAAAAATCCTTGAAGGGGTATTAGTCACACCTATTTGAAATGACCATTTACAAATAATTAATATTCTACAATAGCTATTAGACTATTATTATTTTAAACCAGATGTGCTTAATAAAATATACAATGTGTATAAAGTTTTATAACCTTACATTAGAATAATATATAAATTTTAAAAAATGTATTACTCGTAGTAACATTATGTTATAGTAGCGACAAAGAATGAGTTATAACAAAATGGTTTTTAATAATAAGAGCCATAAGCTTGGTTACAAGAACAATAGTCAATAAATTATAATAATATAATAATTAATTCTAGCATAAGGGGGCATGGTTTTTCTTAAAAGAGTTGTCATTTATGATGAGTTATAGGTTGTATTCATGATAAGTGGTGGTATTTTAAGGATTTTTTTTCATTTAATTTATACAAATTTTCTATTTTGAGAGGAAATAGGATGTTCGAATTTCTATCCTATTGGTTTTATACATTAAGAAGCATGTTATAATTTGAGATATCAATCATTTTCCATATGCTTCTACAATAACTTGGTCCATGTGTTTAATTATTTGTTCATGGATGAAAAAACTTGATTTGGTAGATCAAAGGATAATAATACTCTTAATTATAAATTTAATCTCATCTAACAATTATGATATATGTTAAGGTTATGCTTTTTAATTTTAACAATTATTTGTATGTCTTTTATTGTGCATTTGAATAAAAATATTATGTTCTAACCTATGTATGATTTTTTTTTTTTATGTTCTAATCATTGAATATTAATTATCGTTAACCATATAGCATACAATTAATTAATATTTGATCATTACTTATCATTATATTTTTTTTTCTTTGGCGGTAAGGGTGTCCCTGTGACTCAACATAGCGGCCCAACAACCCATACCTTGGGTACCTGGGGTGAACTATGGTGAGACTATCCCCTTGCGGGTGGATGCCATAGCTTGCATACAGGCCCATCAGAAAACCGCGAGAGTAGGGGGTTGAACCCAAGACCTATGGGGAGAAAACCCATGACCCAAACCAACTCCGCTACCCGGACAGGCTTCATTATATCATTTTTAATCATTATTATCATAATTATTATGTATTACCATTATCCTTTAATTAATGAATTAATTAAATAATATTTTATTATTAAATTAATTCAGTAATTGAATAATATTTTATTATTTAATTAATATAATCTAATTATCTATTTTTAATAAATAGATAAAAATTATATTTATCTCCTCATAAGTTACTTTCACTTCTCATCAATATATTCTTCTCATTATCTATTTAATAAAATAGTTTTATTTATTATTATCCTCCTAGGAGTAGAAAATAGTAATTTCTATAATCATACAAGTCATCTTCACAACTAGCTTAGTTAACTCCTAGCCTTTGATCATATCCTCACCATTTTTTTGATATTTTAAAAAATTATAAATTCATCATTTCTCTCATTATTTTTAAAAATCAAGTCTTTATGAAAGACTACTCTATCAAAATTTATAATCAAAATATCATATCTAAGTTGTTGAGTTGCATCCACATCCTTTCATGATAAAGTATGCTCAATCTTTAGTTTTACAATGAAGTTGATAACTAGGACTTTTAAATTTATTTAGATGAAACCTAAAACCTTGTAATAAACTCAATTAACCATAAAATGTAAATCTTAGGACCTATTCTAGAACCTAGACTCAAAACCTTAAATTGTAAACCCTAAAATTAGGGTTTAAAGTGTGTAATATTTAAAGGTTAAAACTTGATACATATATAAAATTTAATATAATACAATAAAAACCATATATGTAAACCAAAAATCAAGTTGTATATAAAAATTTATGTGATACAATCTAGAAGCCCTAAAAATTTAAAACATAAACTACCATTTAGAAACCGTATCTACATACTGAAATTTCATACAATATTTAAACCCTAGAAATATCCATTGATATATCGATCGATGTCAATTGATATATATATATATATATATATATATATATATATATATATGTATGTATATATGTATGTATGTATGTATGTATGCATATGTATATCCATATGTATATGTATATATGCATATATATACATATATATATGTGTGTGTGTGTGTGTGCGCGTGCGTGTGGCAACGAAAAAAGTATCCCTTCTACTTTTCCCTTGCTTGTTTGGGCCCTCCTTGTAAACTCGGTTTAATGATTGCTTGAATTAGTGTTGTAATGTGTTTAACACACTCACATTAGGTCTTGGTCTCTTATGAACTAATGAATTTAAATGGTTCATTGCTAAAGTGTCGTGAAGTGTTGTAACACACTTTCACACTTTACTAAGGTTTTATTAATTGATTACACCTAATAAACTTCTTTTTAACCTTAATCATCCCTTATCTAAAGTATTTTAAAGTGTCGTAACACACTTTAACACTTTTCTAGGGTTGTCATTAATAATTGGGTTTTCTTGTGCTTTAATTGGTCATATTTTGCATCCACAAGCCCCATTTAATGTATCTTTTTGAGGATAATCTTGACACAAATCATTACCCAATCATAATTCAGGTTTTTTAGCTTGTGTGACCCATATTTAGTGATTTGGGACTCATTTGCCACCTTGGGAAAATAATTCCCACCTATATTTTTGGTCTTGATCTTGACTTCACACCTTTCTAAGAATTTTTTAAAATGGTCCCAAAAATTATGCCTGGTGGGACTCATTCACCACCTTGGGCGAATGAGTTCTGTGTGGTCCAAAATCAAAATTAATTCAAAATTTTGGTGGAATTTTATTCTCCTAGATATGATGTTGGCTTGTAGTGTTGTAATTTTTAGAATTCTTGCATAATTGAGTATAAATACAAGGTTCTTTCACTCATTTTAACCCCCAAGAATTCAAGTATTCATCCTTATAGAAAGTTTGAGTTCACAACTGCATTCAAGTGTCTACAAGAGAATTCAAGGGTAGATCATCAAGCATTTTAGAGCATCATTCAAGCATCAAGCTTCATGCCAAGGATTTCATAAATCATGTTTTTTTTGGAGCTAAAAATTGTGATGTAGGGTTTTATGATTCAAGCATGTATTCTGTTCAAGCGAGAGTCAAGATCTACATCTATTGGAACCATATCACACATTTTTGCAGCATATTATTGATAAGGTTTAGTGAGTTGGAACATCATATTTTTTCATTCACCATTATTCATTTCTATTTCATTATATTTCATTATATTTCATTCTATTTCAAGGTTTGATTACCAAAATAGGGTTTGACCAAGGAAAACCCCTATCCACTAACCCAACAACATTTTCCCTCTCCTTTGCATGTGATTTGTAGGTCTAGATTGAAAATTCCCTAAGGAGAAAGATTGGAGGAAAGTTTTCAAATCATTCAGAGTTGTGAAAGTTGTCATTAAGCATTGAAGTACATTGGAGAACACCTATAGGTTGCAAATCAGGGTTTTGGATCCGAAAATCAATCAGAAAGGAAAAAGTAGACAAAAAAGAGTAGGATCAAACTTTGAAGCTTCAAAAAACCCTAATTGGAATGATTCACCAATTTTGGCCAAAGAGTCCTCGAGTTTCAGTCAAAATTCATTTTTTTGTGAATTCAGATACCCATTTCGCAGATTCATGTTCTCACATAGAAACCCAAATTTTGGACTAATTCACCCAGCATGGTGAATGAGTCCCACTTAGTATTAAATCCAATTTTCTAGTGTTCCAGACCTCCATTCAGCCATCTCTAGATTTCTAGGCGCACTCAGTCCTTTCTGTAGCTGTTTGTGTTGTTTCACTTGCACTTTTAGGTCATTCAGGGAAGATTTGCATTGAATTAGGGTTTTTCATTTCACCTTCCTTTATACTTTGCATTGTATTTTCCTTTCCAAGTTCTTACTTGGTATTGAACCCCTTATTAGTTTATATTCAACCCCTAGGTCAACCCTATTATAAGATTTCTTTCTCCTTTGCATTGAGATCTCTAGGGTTATCCTTGAGTGGAATAGCTTGAAATTGGGTATGCTTTATGTCCTAAACCATATGATAGCACTTAACCCCCCACCTTTTTAAGAGGTTTCAATATACAACACACAATTATGAAGGGAAAGAGATGCAAATAACAATTTAAAATGATACCTAACTATTATGGAAACTATGAGGGAAGTTTCTAGAGCTCAAGGAGGTGTGTACCTTGCTGCAAGAAGCTTGTTTTTATGGCACAAAAGACTCATTTGATTTTAGTGGCAAATGGGTCCTTGTAAGGGTTTCTAAAACAGAGATCTAGGTTATTTTCCTTGATTTCTGCACTCTCAGATTCTTGGTTGTTAGCTCACAAAAAACTTGTACTTAATTCTATAGCTTCAATTCTTTTCTCTTACACTTCAAAGGTCAACTTTGCAACTTGACAAATCTGAATATTTTCTTCTAAACTTGCTCTCCAGTTGACCTTCAACCTATAAATCTACAAAAACACATTCAAGGGAAGAAAAAATTGTTGATTGCTAGTGAATAGGGGTTTTCCTAAGTCAAAACCCTTGTAGGTAATTAAACCAATTGATGAAATAAGGGAATTGAAGAATGAAACATGAAATGATGTAAATGATGATACCTTGGATGTTGTCTTGTAATGTCAAATCTGCAATCTAACATGTAGTAGCCATGAAGAATGTAGATCTTGATCCTTGAAGAAGATGTGAACAATACTTGCAAGTAGATCTTCAATGCTACACTCACTATCTTAGCTCATAAATATCCATGTGAAATGAAGGATTTTGTCATGTCAAATTCTTCGTAGCTCCTCCTAGGGTATTTCACCTAGAAGGAAAGAGGATGTTCGGGCCAAAATGCACTAGTGTTTCACTCAATATTAATGTATGGATGGATGCAAAAAAAAATTGAAGTGTGTGTAGATGTGTTTTAAAGCTCACAAATACAGATGAATGAATGTAAACTATTCTAATACAAAATGTTAGAAAATGTAGTGTTAATTGCAAGAATGAACTAGAAACTTAAACAACTAAAAACAAAAATTGATGAGATTGAACAAAGTGCACCTGGAGGTAGAATGATGTCACTGGAGAGTTTTGAAATGTGTTAGAAAATTTTGTTAATGGCCACTTGGACTGATTCACCATGCATGGCGAATTAGTTTTTCTTCTAATGAAATGTTTCGAAAACCTATTTCTGACTGCTAGGAGCTGAAATCTGAGAAAACCAATTTTTAGGCCTACAGGTGGGAGTCATTCACTACAGGTGGCGAATCAGTCCACCTTTTTTGTTTTGTAAAATCAGAGGAAGATTTTGTGGAGTTAGATCTGCACTTTTGTCTCCTACAGGTCTTTGCTTTAGAAATTGTCAGAATCGGGTTTGAAAATGCCTTTTTCTTGATATTTTGACTTGAATGAAGAGAAGAAGACTTGAATGAATTTTAAATTCAATATTTAATGATTCTCAAGCTTTCAAAGGACCTAAATCTACATACAAAAAAAATAAGAAAGAGAAATTGTTGATTGTTAAGGCATTGGGGTTTGTCTTGGTCAAACCCATTTTAGGTAATTAAACCAAAATGATGAAATAAATGAATGAAGCATAAAATAATGGAATAAATTACCTTGAAATGATGATTTATCTTGTAATTTTGCAGCAATACATGTAGAATGAGCCCTTGAATTATTTAGAAAGCTAACTTGAAGACTTCTAATGGAGAAACCCTTAGTTGCTTGACTTGAGATAGAAAATAGATAATGAATTCAAGATGAGAGATGAAATAATGAGTTGTTAGATACAAGAATGAGATAATGGATGTCTTTATATGTAAAATGAGAATAAAAACACTTATTTATAGAAAATTGTTCCTTAGTACCCGATAATACCTCATCACAGGTCGACATGTAGTGAAAATAAAATTTAAATTTCACTTTTTCCTGCTCAAAGGTTAAAATGGGGGCCAGATAGGACTCATTCGCCACACACGGTGAATGGGTCCCACCTAGATGGGAGTGATTCACCATGCATGGCGAATGGGTCCCACCGGGGCCATTCCGACACCTAAGAAGCCAAAGAATCAGGAAATAAGGTCTAAAATGCCATCTTGTCGGTTATTTGATCAATTAAAGCCTCAGGATGCATAATATGGGTTAATTAGGACCTATTAGTGATGATGTAAATTTTGAATAGGGCTTGGGACACATATCAATGTGAAAGTGTGATTAAATACACTTTACAACACTAAAATTAGGTCCACATAGCCTAGAAGGGCACAAAAATCAATGCGAATGTGCAAGATACATTATAAACTAATTTAATCATTAAGTTTACATTAAGAAATTTCTAGATTTATGTGGTGATGTAATTAAATATATTTTGTAATATGGAATTAGGAAGAAATAGTTCAATTAAGTCTAGAAATCTTGAAAGTCCTTTACAATACTTTACAACACCTTTACAAGACATCAATAAACACATTTTATTCAATGTGGAGTGGCCTAAGACCTAGTGTGAATACATAAAATTATTCACAACACTAGATTAAGACATCATTAAGTCTATTTATCATGATTTAATCCCATGTCAAGCAAAGGGTCCTTTTTTTCTATGACACATTTAGCCCCCACTTTAGTGAGAGGATGAACCTACTCCAAACTCACACTAAAGCAAACATTCAAGAGAGATCCTCATGCACAGATGTAGATGACAAATAATAAAAAAGATCAAAGAAAGTGGCCAAGCCCCAGGAACAAAGATTCCTAAGTCAAGCTATCAAGATACAAAATCATGTGATGGCAAGAATGAAGAGAATGAAAGACGGGGTAGATGTACTCACTCTAGGCCAACAAAAATTTCTTGGTTGTCTACCAAGTGAGAAAGGCCAAACTGTATACTCACTTTGGGGCCACAGAGCTAGTTGTCTATGGGGTGAGAGAGCCCAAAAAGTAAGATACATACGCTAGTTGGTATGCACTCACAAAACACAAAAGTGGCTATGGGGAAAAGTCATAACACTAGTTGGGCTTCCCGCTCAACCATGCCAAAGTTATACTGCTTGATAACTTCAACAAGGCACCACAACGAAAATGCCAAAAATGCCATGAACAAAATGGAAAGGTACCACAATCATGCAAGTTGCATTATGCAAGGTGGAAAAAAGGAAATGCAAAAATGTAAGATGTAAAATGTTCAAAGGAGTCTTGTTTAGTTTATGCAATGTCAGTCACTTGGGGAACATCGTGTCTAATGTCTCTAAGAGAGAACCAATCAAAGAATAGTATATTCACAACTTAGGGGATGCAGTGTGTCGCATCAAACCACCAAGGGGAATGTAATATGCTGAAATAGATCACAATTATGAAGGACATCATGCCTAATGTCATCCACAAAGTAATGAATGCATCACATAAACAACAAGGCTACACCAAGAAGCATGAATGCAAATGAAATAATGGTAATGTATGCCCCCCACGTTAAAGGAATTGTTACACATCATTCTATGAGAAATTACCTTAAAGTAGCGAAGGAAAGAAAATGAAAAAAGAAAACAGGACATGAGAACCAACTTAGAAAGCTCTATGCCAAGTCATATGTTTCAAAGTTAGGTTGTGTCATGTCAAGGAAAATGAAAATCAAAAAAGGGTTGAATGTCACATGCGAGTCAATCTTAAGACATGTCGTTCACATCTCAAGCTTTCTCTTATATGTTCATTAAAAGTTAATGAGTAGTTGAAAGAGACAACAACAAGTGACATACAAGGGAGAAGGCTATCTTGCCCTTTTCCCCCCACTTAGTGTAGGACAAGGGTGAGCCTAAAGTGGATGATGGTATGCTATCCCTTGCGATGGATGCAAGACATGCAATAATGATAATTTGATTGTCCTACAATTATTACATGGAAAGGAGCATCAACTAAGGTTATTTATGTGAATAAGAAAGAGTCTTGGAAGAGTCTTGTGTGATAGTATTGATGTGGAGTGAAGGAGAATAACCAAGACCATGACTTTTTTGTTGTGTTAAGCTCTATAGGGTTGTGGATACCTTGCTCTTGAGCACCACAACCTTTTCCATTATACCCAAAAATTTTCATGAAATCATACCCTTTTCCATAAAGCTTTTTTAGTGCTTTGGAATCAAGGGGTTGTTCATTGTTGTGTTCATCAAGGGGTATTGAGGAGTTTGTGACATTGTCTAAAGTGGTTGAGGTGGATGCTTGTGAAAGGTTATATGAATTTTGTGTTGACATAATGGTTGGTTGATCTGGTTGTTGTTTGTCTTTTGTGAGAATATGTATTCACCCATAAATGATGGTGTGAATTCTAAGGATCCCTAATCATCACCAAAGAATTTAGATTTCCATTCCTTATCGTTATGTTCAATTTCTATGTTGGAAGTGGGAATCAATGTGTTTGGAGGACTTGTAGGAACTGTTTTTAAGATGCAAGCAACTTTCAAGCTTGGGGTCAACTTCAACTTGATAAATTTTAGTGTTATAGACATATTTCATTATGCGATGAAGGGTTGTAGGCACTGCATTCATCTCATGAATCCATGGTCTTCCTAAAAGAAGATTGTACGAGAGATCATAAGGCATGACATGAAAAGGATTTTGCAAAGTAACCACTCCAACCATAATAGGTAAAGTGATTACATCAAGTGGTTGCTTTTTTGTATTATCAAATCCTCGAATAGACACAGAATCAGGTATGATTTGTGATCTATTGACTTCTAATTGATCAAGGAGACTCACACCACACACATTAAGAGCAGAACCATTGTCGATAAGAGTCCTCTTTATGCTTGTCCATTTGCATTGAGCAATAATCATGAAAGCCTCACTTTGTTTTCTCTACTCCAAAGAAGGGAGCTCAGGTTGGTGAAAAGTAATGTTAAGATTAGTGTGATTTGGTTTTTGAATTAAAGTTACCACATCATTTAGAGTTGATCCATGAGGAGTTGCAATTTGTTGTAAGGTTGTTTGAAGAATAGCGTTGTAAGTTGGTGAGGTCTAAAGTAAATCCCAAAGGGAAATTTTTGTAGGAGTATTCTTTAATTGTTCAATAAGATCATACTCCTTTGTTTGTGGGGTGTAGCGAGGAGCACTAGGCAGATTACATCAAGGTAATGATGGTGGAATTGGTTACAGTGGTTATATGTATGAGAAAGAGTATCAGTACTAGATTGATGTGATACATTAGAGGGATGCAAGGGTGGGTAAAGAGTAAGTTTAGGTTTATTGGAAGGATGAAGTAGATGTGAAGGTGAGTAAAGGATAAGTTTAGGTTTATTGGAAGGATGAAGCAGATGCAAAGATGGGTAAAGGGTAAGTTTAGGTTTATTGGAAGGATGAAGCATATGTGAAGGTGGATAAAGGGTAAGTTTAGGTTTAATATTATTAACATCCCTAATCATGTGAGATTCTTCATTGTCTTGGAAGGGTATGTTATTTTTGTCATGGGTCATAATATCCTCCCTAGAAGGATATTTTTTAGGAGAACAACAAACCACATGTTCATGACAATTAAGGTTTGGTTCATCTAAAATAAATTCATCGCCACTAATGGAGGTAGTAATGGTTTCATGTGTTTGATTATTGATAATGGGGAGATTATAGGAAGAGTGTATTTGTTTGTTGGTTATTTTTAAGGGCACATTCTCCCATTTCATAGTTTCTACCATACTAGGAGAGCTTATAATATGTTCATCTAAGGGTGAATTTTGCAAAGTAGATTCATCACAAGTATGAGGAGGATCAATGATTGAATTGGTTTTCTCAATAAATCTTTCCGTAGGTGAAAGGGGACAACTAAGATTCTCACGATTCTCATTAGTTATGTTTTCTATCAAAGTATCTTCATCACAACTAGGAGAGATACTAGGAGAAGGACAAATGTAATTATCATGATCATTTATGAATTCATTGCTTTGTTCCCTAATATCTTCCAAGATAGGAGAGGTAGGGGAAGGATCATAAAGAGGGTTGACATTGTGTGTTGCTATTCTATCTTTCCAAGGGGAATGATGAGAAGGAAAAAAAAAGATCTTCATGATGCTCAACGAGTGTTCTTTCATCAAGATACCTTCATCACAAAAAGGAGAGATATCAAGGGAAGGACAATTATGATCATCATTGTTATCTATGTTTTTATTTGCTTCTATTACATCATCCACACAAATAGGAAAGATAGGAAAGGGTGTAAGTTCAATACAAGCGGTAATATGTTCCTTTTCTTATGCATATTTATCAACTAGCTTTTTCTTGGTAAATTTGTAGAAGATTGAAACTAACATTGTGAAAGAACAATCTATGCTAACTCAAAATGCAATGCAAAAGTATGAAATGAAATGCAATTTTCAAATGGCAATTGACTAATTATGACATGTGACACTATGAGAATGCAAATGTAAAATGTAAACCATGCATGAAATGAGCTAATTAAAGCTAAATTTTATGAAATGCATGCTACAAAAATGCGACTAACTATTATAGGTATGAAATAGCACCAAACAAAAGCCTAAAAAAAATGTTCTGAATTCTATAAAGTGTTGTTTCAGGGGTCAAAAGGGACTGATTCGCCCAAGGTGGTGAATGAGTCCCAGTATGGGATTTTTCAAAATTTTCAAATTTTTTTGAATGAAATTTATGTTTTTAGAATGCTATAATGTAGGTCTAAATGAGAAATGCAGAATTTCAAAACTATTCAATGATGAAAGATGCAAAAAGGTGGCCTATTATGCACTTTGTACACATACAACAATGAAATCCTAGAATGCAACCTAACTACATTTGCAAAATGCAATGTAAGCTAATCTAAGATGAACTAATGGACTCCAAAATTAGAAAAGAATGAATTCAAACAACAGGTTCACCAAACTGAAATGAAGGATTTTTGCACCTCAAATCCTTCATAGCTCTTCCTAGGGTATTTCACCTTCAAGGAAAGAGGATGTTGGGGCCAAAATGCACTAGTGTTTCACTCAATATTAATGTATGGATGGATGAAAATAGAATATGAAATTTGATTTGTTTTAAAGCTCACAAATGTAGATGAATGAATGTAAACTAATCTAATACAAAATGTTGGAAAACATAGTGTTAATTGCAAGAATGAACTAGAAACTTAAACAAATGAAAACAAAAACTGATGAGACTGAACAAAGTGCACTTGGAGGCAGATTGATGTCACTGGAGAGTTCTGAAATGTGTTATAAAATTTTGTTAATGGCCACTAGGATTGATTCACCATGCATGGAAAATTAGTCCTGCTTTTGATGAAATGTTCCAGAAACCTGTTTCTGACTGCCACAAGCTAAAATTTGAGAAAACAAACTTTTAGGCCTATAGGTGGGACTCATTCACCACAAGTTTCGAATCAGTCCACCTACAGAAATTTGGAAAATCAGAGGAAGATTTTGTGGAGTTAGATCTGCATTTCTATCTCCTCCAAGTCTTTGCTTCATAAATTGTCAAAATTGGGTCTGAAAATTCCTTTTTCTTGATATTTTGACTTGAATGAAGAGAAGAAGATTTGAATGAATTTGAAATGCAATATTTTAATGATTTTCAAGCTTTCAAAGGACCTACATCTACATACAAACAAATCAAGAAAGAGAAATTGTTGATTGTTAAGGCATGTGGGTTTGCCTTGGTCAAACCCCCTTTAGGTAATTAAACCAAAATGATGAATTAAATGAATGAAGCATACAATTATGGAATAAATGAACTTCCAATGATGATTGATCTTGTAAGTTTGTAGTAATACATGTAGAATGATCCCTTGAATTCTTTAGAATGCTAACTTGAAGGCTTCTAATGGAGAAACCCTAAGTTGCTTGACTTGAGATAGAAAATATATGATGAATTCAAGATGAGAGATGTAATATTGAGTTGTTAGATATGTGAATGAGATAATGGATGTTTTTAGATGTAAAATGAGAATAAAAACACTTATTTATAGACAATTGTGCCTTAGTACCCAATAATACCTCATCATAGGCCAACATGTAGTGAAAATAAACTTTAAATTTCATTTTTTTCCACTCAAATGTCAAAATGGGGGCTAGATAGGACTCATTCACCACACATGGTGAAGGGGTCCCACATGGATGGGATTGATTCACCATGCATGGAGAACGAGTCCCACAGGGGTGATTCTGACACCTAAGAAGCCAAGGAATCAGGAAATAAGGTCTAAAATGCCATCTTGTCGGTTATTTGATCAATTAAAGCCTCAGGATGCATAATATGGGTTAATTAGGACCTATTAGTGATGATGTAAATGTTGAATAGGGCTTGGGACACATAAATCAATGTGAAAGTGTGATTAAATACACTTTACAACACTAAAATTAGGTCCACATAGCCTAGAAGGGCACAAAAATCTATGTGAATGTGCAAGAAACATTACAACACTAATTTAATCATTAATTTTACATTAATAACCTCCTAGATTGATGTGATGATGTAATTAAATATATTTTATAATATTTAATTAGGAAGAAATAGGTTAATTAAGTCTAGAAAAGCGTGAAAGTGCTTTACAAGACTTTACAACACCTTTACAAGATGTCAATAAACACTTTTATTCAATGTGGAGGGGCCCAAGACCTAGTGTGAGTACATAAAATGCTTCACAACACTAGATTAAGACCTCATTAAGTCCATTTTATCATGAATTAATCCCATGTCAAGAAAAGGGTCCTTTTTTTCTACGACACAGCATGAATGCATCACACCCTTGACATGATGATATGATCTTGAATTGCTACAATAAACTCTTGATAATCTACCGTGAAATTCCTTTGAAATTTCTCTTTAATTGCTCTATAATTATCTTGTAAAGTATTAGGATGTATCATAAAATTCAATGTGAATTAACCCCTTATTTATACTTGTGATAGGGAAAAAATACTTGCCAGAAAATGAGCAACAAACAAAAGAGTGCAAATAACAAGTATAAACACCCTACACCTCAAGATTAGCCTAGTTGGATTCAAAACAAAATAAAAACAACAAGTATAGTGGATTCACCTTGTCTTGAATCGATCCTTTGGTTGGCCCTTCAATCTTTGATGGTGTATGCTCCTTTGGTGACAAGAGATGCAAGCTATGAGATGAGATGAGGATGGAAAATGAGTGAAAATAGATGCAAGTATTAGAATTTGGCTAAGTATGACTCAAGAGAATTTTTTGCAAGAGTTTGGCTAGCATAAATGATCTCCCCCTAAATGAGAGAAAAGAGGGGGTATTTATAGAGAATTTTAGACTCTCTAGGGAAATAGATGGTTGAGATTGAGCCACCGAGATCAAGATGTAGGGCTAAGGTGAGTTGAGAACTCACAAGCCCTCACATCTTGACATGTGGCATGTGAAGTGGCTTGTAAGAGATGATGTGTACATGAGTTGGAAGGAGAGTACATGACATGGAGGTACTACATAGTACCTTGGGATTGGACAAGATCTCCTCATAAATGAGGTCCTTGTCCGCATGTGGGTGAGAGGACATGTGAAGAATTAAAAATTCCTCAAATATCCACATGGGGATGAAAAAAGGAGTTTTAAATTCAAAGGAATGCATTGGGGGATTAAATGTGAGTTAAAAATTCACATGGGGAATGGAGTGCCTTCTCCAAAAGGAGAAATCCTTTAAGAAGGTTGACTTAGGACACATTCCATAAATGATATGGGGATTAGGTTGACCTAATTAAGTGATTAAGGTTGTGCAAGTGCTTGATTAGAAAAATTAATGATAGGTTAGAGGCAAGTGGGAAATTATGGAGGATGTGACCCTAATGATGATTAGGTGTGTGCACATCTTAATCATAAATTAATTATTATTAAGAAAGAGGGTTAGATTGTTAAGAGGGATTAGAGACCAACTTGAAAAAGTTGGAGGATGTGACAATGAGAGAGAAAGTGAGGAATTAAAAATAAATTTAAAATTCCAAGAGGTAATATGAAAAATTAAATAGAGTGATATATTTATTTAATTTAGAGAGGAAAAAGGGGGAAAAGTATTAAATACTTTGGAAACCTTATGTAGGACATGAAATATTAATTAAATGATTGATTTAATTAATACCAACAAAGAGGATGACGTAGATGATAAAAAGGATGGTTAAAGAAGCGTCTTTGACCATATGGAAGTGGTCAAATTTAGATGTCTACAATACTAAATTAAGAGATCAACCTTGAAATTCAAACAACTCAAGCCAACACTAGATTTGGAGAGAAATATTATTAAATTCCTACCACAATAAAATTTAAAAGGGGGGTCCTTATTAAGAGAGGACCCATTTTCCACCTAGGGCGAATGGGTCTTGGCTCATTTTTCCAATACCTAACCTTAGGGGATGGAAAGAACACTAAAAACCCATTTATAATCAACAGATAAAGGGGGGTCCCATAGAGGGAAGACCCATTCGCCACCTAGGGTGAATGGGTCCTAGCACTAATTTCTAGGACCTTGATTTTTTCCAATTAATTATTATGTAATTTGAATTGTGGGTGTTGGGATAAATCTTCGGGAGGTGTTATAAATAATGTTTAAATTTGAATTAAAGGGGATAATTATTGGCCTCATCTAATGGTTCAATAACTAAGCCCTTGAAGCTCTAACTTAGTGATTAGATATATGAACTAAGTAGTTATCTTGCTCATCATGAAAGTTCATTTCATTTTCAACCTAGGGACGTGAACTTGAAATGGGTCAACACTATCTGTGCACTAGGACTTAGTTGTAGTCATCCTTATCCTATAACTAGAAAGGAAATAGTACTAAAAGTAAAATGCTTGAAATGAATTCTAGCATAAGTATAGAGCATGAATCAACAACTAAACTGAACTGAAATGATTGACATAAAAAAAAATCTTAGCAAACAAATAGGAAGTTACTTTGTCTTCCTTGGTTGGAGGAATAAACACAAAACGAAGATCTAATGGTTGCAAGAACAAACAACTGTTAAGACTGTAACTAATTGCTGAACAAAAAAGTAACTACTAAACTAAATGTATGGAATTCTCACCAAGTGGGCCCCCTTGAATGAGTCTTCCCTAAACTAACTCAATTGCAACAAATCAAAATATCATTTTTTTCATTGAAAACATGGTTGCATCATAGTAGCAACATGATTGTATTCCTTGAAACTAAAAAATGAAAGTACAATATTAGAACATCCAATCTCTAAAAGAGGAACATCTGATCATTATTGATAGAAGGAAAACTTCTAACTAACCCTAACTAACTGGGCAATCGACTCAAAAAAAATAGGAGGATGCCATTTATTGAAAGCATGAAAAAGAGGAAGTTATGGGGTGATCCCACAATAGTGGTTTACAATTTTTGGCCAAACTGGACACTGAAATAATTTCTTTTAACTAAATCTTCACTTTTGGGCACCTATAGTGGCTAAACCATGAGGAATTTGAAGATGATGTAAACTAGAGTTTCATGATATTTTGTTTGTAGATTCTAAATATATTTTTTTCAAAATTTTTGGAATCATATTGCAATTAATTTTCCATATCCCTCAAATTTTTTTTTTTCAGAAAACAACATTTTTAAAAAGTGACACTCACCGTATAACACATTACTATTTTTCCATGAAGGGTAAAATTCTAATTATTTCGAATTTAGATTTGTAGCTCTAATATATAGTGCTTCCACTTGGTTAGATAGGTTTCAATTGAATTTTTTCTTTAATCAATTTTCAAAGTCAAACCAATTACAATTCAGACGTAGCACAACCGTATAACACATAATTTTTTTTTATGTATCAAAATTCATTTTTTTGTTGGATCAAGGACTTCAATATCTGGTGCACTCATATTTTTCAAAAAAAAAAGTTATAATCTGCTATTTTTCCACATGTGTAGAACAAAGAGCTTGATTTTCAGTGAAAAACCTATGTTTAATAAAAGTAAAAAACAAATACATAATAAAATTGAAACATTAAAATTATATTCGTCGGATAGCTCATTCTGAGGATTACCTGATTCCAGTTGGGTCTATGAAGTCTCTTCCACTTTCATCTTCAACCCAAGCTTTGAACTGCAAAAATTTTGATTTTTTTTTAAAAAGGTCAAAAATCAGGGAAAGGGGGGGTTTGCTCGAATCATAGGGGTTTCGAGTGAACCCCCAGGAGTTTGAGTGAACCAGGGTTCATTCGAACTCCCCTCCATAAAAGGATTTCCATTTATTTTTTTGGCCAATTGGTCTGTACATGCATTAAATGGGTTCGATCGAACCCAATTCAAGTGAATCCCTAAAATGATTTTTTTTTGCATGGGGTCACTTTTTACAAGTTTTCCTTCCTCATTCAAATTTTAAACCACTTTTGTGGGTTTACCCTATGCATGTGCCATATTTAGTCAAACTAGTCTTGCCTCAATGAGGATCTAGCATAACAACACCTCCTAAATCTACTCAACTAATAGACATGGTCATTTAAAGGTAAATTATAACTTCTACATGAGCTGGAAGTTTCCCTCCATTGAACTCTTTTAATGTCCATTTCTATTTGACTCTAGCAACTAACCAGTTGGCATAGACTTCTTCCACCTTGCAAGCTTCATTTATATCTGCATCTTAATGTGAACCTGCATTATGACATTAGTGTGCACAAGAACATTGTATATCCATAATCACCTTAGAATAACATTCATTCAATCACATGTAAAATTAATATAGATGTCACATAGCAGGTTAATATTATACAAAAAGTTACAGGGATAAGTTCATGACCAAAGTTCATAAGTTCAGGGAAATAACATAGTTCAAGTATTAGTAACCAGGTGCTAAAATCCCATAGTAACAATCACAAACATATGTTAAATCCTAACAAAAATGATTCATTATTTTGACTCATCATCTCTCGCCAACCTAATGATCTGCTAGTCCTCCAATAGAGGGAACTCAATTCCTTTTCCTAACCAAAGCTCTGAAATAACTTCAATTGTTGTCTGCCCTTGATCAGTCTCTGTAGTATCTGAATTTGGATCCCAATAGAACCCCTATTTTCTTTCCAATCTACCCCACCTTGGCCTCTCTATATCTACATTGTATTGATAGGTTATGTGGTCTAGTACTGGCTACAACAGAATAGGTGGCTAAAATATTAACAAGAGCCAGTAGGGCTACTTCATCCTCTGAAGATGCATATACATGATGCTCCGTTTACAAGTTGTATAATAATTTTTTAGGGAATGGGGTTCAACTTTTTTTAACTGATCTAGCAAATCATTCCATCTCTGTGATAAATATCCCAATAGTGTCCTTCCTGTAGTGGTATTTACCTACTCATATTATAGGTAAGCTTCCTCCTTAGAAGGCATGATCTTCTTTTTGTACTGTGGATTATAAAGAAGTCTATGCCATGTGTAGTAGATATTTGTAGGATTGCTTGATTCAACTTTTAGAGATAGGGGGTATGTAGTTCTTTTTCTCTATATGTTTTGAATTTTTGTCAGGAGGAGAGGATTGGTAAGCTTGGAAAAATTCTTGTAGGGTTTCAATGGAAGGGTTTAGACTAGAAACGACCCTTGACAACTGAAAAGAAAGATTGTACTCTATTAAATGCAATGCATATACCCTTGGGGTAGACCTACATTCCATAATTTGTGGTACTAGAGCCACCACATTGTTTACCTTATCCTTTAATGCAATAATCTATGCATTCGTCTCCTTAATTTCTTCATTTTTCTTATTGATCTCTTCCTGTAGTCTAAGTTTTTCCTTATTCCATTCTTCTTCTTTCTCCTGCATTTTTTTCCATAGGTCCAGGGCTACTAATACCCATTAAAAATTAGGAGGTTTATGCTTTCCTACTAGGATTTTCCTTTGCATTGGTTCTTGATGTACATCTTTCTCTTCTTCGATTGGTTCCTAATGTTCAACTTGCTCTGCAACATCAACAAGTTTTGCCAATCCTATATTTTCCTATTCCTTAGGAACTTATTCCTTCTTCCCAGGTTTCCCTCTGAGCCTATGGCTCCTTTTTGGAGGCACACCAGTAGAATACTCGACCAATTTTGATTTCTTTAGAGGACTTTCATTTTCCCTAGTGGCTACAGGATGATCAATGCCTTTATTTTTCTGCTTCCTAGGGCTAGGTTTTACATTTCCTAGATTTTGTTTCTTAGCCTTCCCTTTGCTAATTTCTTCTTTTCTCATTTTTTCTTCCTCCTTTTTAATGGCAGCCCAAGTGCGAATTGTGGTTTTAGAGGAAATTTTAACATTGGGGTCCGAAGATGAACTATCTTCATCCTCATGCTCAGATTTAGAGGAATTAATTTCTACTATATAGGTTTTGTTGCATGAGGGTTTGTGCTAGGAATTTCCTTAGAATTTGAAGCTCTAGGAGTAACTTTAATAACCCCCTCATTCAGGTATGTGCAAGATCATCATGGAAAAAACAAGCCCTTAAGTGGCAAAAAATTCAGAAAAATCAAAGTTCGGCAACTTGACTTAAAAATTTGAATAAGCTATCTATATTATTTAAAAAATATGTAAGAATAGAATCTATAGCAAATTGAATGTAGTTTCTAAACTACTAGGTTTGTTTGTTTATATATATATATATGGTGAAAAATTTAAATTTCAATGCAATAGTGCTTAAATTTCAGGGAAAAAATAAGAAGTAGGTGTATGTCTGATCACCCTAACCACAATAAAATGATAAAAAAAAATTATAAGATTTTAAATATAATTAGAGGACTCATGTCTCGATGTGATGCATATTTTTGGTAATTTTTTCCAAGTAAATAATTAATTATGAATTTTTTATTACAACTTTTAAAAATATAAAAACCCATATGTCTGACCACCTTAACTTGGTCAAAACTTCATGAAATTCATTTTTTTTTTTTTAATCCTATAGTATGCGAAGCATAGAATGTGACACATTTTTGGATTCAAAAAATGTGATATTGTTTGAAAGCTATAGCTTTTTTTCAATAAGCCTATCAATTAGGACTTTAGTCATAATTCAAATAGAAAATGAATAATAATTATTTATTAAATTCAAAATAAAGCATATTTTATATTGGTGGAAAGCTGAGAATCTCCTCTAAAAACCTTTTTGTTTCATCAATTTTGGGTAAAAAAAAAGTCGTAAGCCACATACCCAACACATTGCCACTTTTTGGCCCATCATGATGTTGCACATACCCATCCCAACTAACCCTATGCATTAGGGGTCTACCTCTAGGACCCACATTTTCCAATCTAAACTTCTTAATTTTTAAAAATGCATCCCATGACATATTGGACACATATTGCAAAGAATTTTCTACCATCAATTTAATCAAACAATGATGGTAAACAAAGTTTTCCCTACCTTTTTGTCTTAGTAACCATGATTGCAATAAGATTATACAGGATGTTTGGCACATTCATCCTCCTACCATGTCTCATGTGATTCAAAAGCTTGAAATGCATAGAATGGAGACAAGATTGGAAACCCTCGTAGATAATGTATTTGGTAATGTAAAAAGCAACTTGTTTCCATTTTTCCAGCAAAGAAGTTCTTCCTTGTTTGTCTATAACAACTAGAGGATCAGTAGGCTCGATAAATTCTGGTCTAGCTGATCTAGCATCCCTAGAAACAAGGTAAGGTTCTCCTTCAGTGGGAAAACCTAATACTTCAACAATCCTTTATTTGGTGGCTATAACTTTTAATCCTTCACCATTGCCTCGCCATTAGAAAATGTTTGTGAAAATTCTAATGCAATGTCGTTATTGAAACTATTTAGCTTCAGGAAGTAGTCTAGCCAACCACAATTTTTGAATTCAAGCTCATAGAGTGCATCCTATAGGATTACCTGGTGAACTATTAGTTTATTTCTGATTAGCTGTCCTCCCATTTCCTCCACTCACACTTGGGAAACCACCTCTGCAAAGACTTATTTCCTACAATCTTTCTTCTAAAAACCCAATTTCTCTTTTGTTTCCTGCAATTCTCACTAGTACTAACACTAGTGTTGTATGACCTCTCAAGTTAACCTTATAGTGGCATTATTATTCCAACTAAGGTAGTAAATAAGACATAAAGGAGGGTTATTATCAAAGAAAATGGCGACGACTTAATGTCATATCATGCATGCAAAATGTCACTTCAACTACATCATTTCAAATTTACTGCCATGATGGCATATGAAATAGGAATAATGGCATGTAGGTTCACACTTCCCCCCCAACCTATATAAAAGCATGTGTCCGCACAGGCTAGAATGGAATTATGATAAAACAAGGCATACTAACAAAATTTGCTATGTGAAATATCAATATTAAAGTACAGTAATTAAATAAATGCATTCAAGGTAATTAATATATATTAAGTCATTATACATGTACCTGAAAAAGTTGGAAGTATTTTCTAAAGAATGTGGAAGGAAGTAGCGGTCACTAGAAAAGTATGGTTGAGCATTTAAATGAAGTGATGGTGGAGTAATGGAAGAGAGAGGGGATGGAGATGAATGGGCAGGTAGTTGTATTGATGGAGAAATGAATTCCCACAAAATGTGGAAATCTTTATTATGGTTGCATGTGTACCTTTGACTAGCTAGAAGGTTGGACACTAGGTCCACTTCCTTCAGCTGCAAGAACTTTAGAGTTCTGGTATTCAATAAACTGTTGCATGAATTCATGTTTTGAGGCAAGCTTATGGTATAGCCTAAGACGATGACCATTGACCAGGAGCTTGAAACTAACAGGATCAATTGTTGTAAGCTGAATGAACACCATTGGGGAAGATCTATGCAATCTCATATGGTCCCAACCACCGAGTTTGAAGTTTTCCTAAGTTGTCTTTATACCTAGAATCATAAAGAAGTTCCCAGTCACCTGGCTAGAACTTCTTTTCTTTGATGTATTTATCAGGTCATCTAACTCTCTAGTGCTGGACCATCTCAGCATGGTGGAGAGATGATTTCCTCATCTCATCTAAGGCATTCAGTTGCATAACCCTATCCTTCTATGCCTTAGATATTTCTATTCCAAGGTCTAGTGTTGTTCTAAGAGTTTTGTGCTCAAACTCTATAGGCATCATTACTGTATTTCCATATAATAGTTCAAAGGGAGTAAAACCTATAGTGGTTTTCCAAGTGGTTCTATAGGATCGAACAACTTCTGGCAACCTATTTTCCCAATATTTTTTGTGGTTGCTACTATTTTGGTCAAAATAGATTCTATTTCCCTATTTTTTACCTTTGACTGGCCATTGGCTTGAGGGTGATAGGTTGTAGATTTCCTATGCCTGACATTATACTCATTTGCCAATGTTGTGATAAGAGTGGATGTGAACTGAGCCCCTTGATTTGTAGCTATCTCTCTAGGAACTCCATAGCATGTGAATATTTCTTCATAGAGGAATTCTACAACTTTATTTTTCCTAGCATGTTTCATGGCTTTGACCTCAACCCATTTAGTCACATAATCAGTACAAACCAAGATGTAAGCTTTTCCATTTGATGGTGGATCAATTGTGCCTACAAAATCAAGTCTCTATTTATCAAATGGTGTGATAACTACTTGAGGGTATAGAGGCATCTCATCTGATTTAGTTGGTCTGCCCATGCTTTGACATCTATCACACTTTCTAGTGTACTTTCCTGCATCCTTATAAAGTGTGGGCTAGTAATACCCTGTATTGAGAATCTTATGGATGTTCTCTTAGCTACAAAGTGCCCCCCACAAGGTTCATTATGGAATGCATGTAGTATATCATAAGTTTCATCCTCTCTTACACATCTTATCATCACATGATATGGTCTAGTATAGAATAAATAACCTAAAATCCATGAGAATGGAAATTTTTTTGCAATAAGAGCCCTTCGCTCTTTTGGAGAGAAATGATGGGGAACTCTTCTTGTAACTAGATAATTGGCTATATCTATATACCAAGGTGTGTGCACATTGATGGAGAATAAATGTTCATTCGGAAAGGAGTCATCAATGAATTGAGTGTCCTCTGATGTAGTCAATTTTAAGAGAAAATATGCTACAACATTTTCCTTACCTGGCCTGTCTATAATGGTGATATCAAATTCTTGCATCATAAACCACCTTGCTAAGCTTCCTAAATTCAATGGCTTGTTCATAAGGTATCTTATGGCTGCATTAAAAAGATTTGGTATCCTGTGATATAATTTATGAACTTGTTGAGAGCATAAATGACTACCAACATCTCCTTCTCTGTCGCTATGTAGTTAAACTCAGTCCCTTTTAGGTTCTTGCTGACAAAGTAGATTGCTTTCTCTATTGCCCCCTCTTTTTTTCCTAAGACAACCCCTATAGCATAATCTGATGCATCTGTGTGAATATGGAAAGGAAGTACCCAATTAGGGCCTTTGAGCACATGAGCATGGGTTAATGTTGTTTTTAAATCAGACAATGCTTTATCGCAATCCTCTATCCATTGGAACTCAACATCTTTAGTTAAAAGTTTATAAAGTGGTGCTGCCATCTTACTGAAATATTTTATGAAGCACTTGTAGTATCCTGCATGTCCTAGGAAACTTCTAACATCTTTTTGCTTATAAACATAGAAATATTGCTAATTACCTCAAATTTGGATGGGTCCACTTGAATTCCTTTTTGAGAGATATAATGGCCAAGGACCACTCCTTCATGCATCATCATAAAACATTTCTCACTATTCAAAGAAAGATTATGGTCCTCACATCTCTGTAAAACCTTTCTTAGGTGGGTATGTGCAAGATCGTGATGGGCCAAAAAGTGGTGATATGATGGGTATGTGTAGGGTTTGTGGCTGACGACTTTTTTTTATACCCAAAATTGATGAAATGAAAAGGGTTTTTAAAGGAGATTCTCAGCTTTCCACCAATATAAATTATGCTTTACTTTGAATTTAATAGATAATTATTATTCATTTTCTATTTGAATTATGACTAAAGTCTTGATTGATAGGTTGATTGAAAAACATCTATAGCTTTTAAACGGTATCACATTTTTTGAATCCAAAACATGTGTCACATTGTATGCTTCACATATATATGATTAAAAAAAATGAATTTCATGAAGTTTTGACCAAGTTAAGGTGGTCAGACATATAAGTTTTTATATTTTTTAAAAGTTGTAATAAAAAATTCATAATTAATTATTTACTTGAAAAAAATTCCAAAAAAATATGCATCACATTAGGACACGAGTTCTCTACTTATATCTAAAATCTTATAAAAAAATATTATCATTTTATTATGGTTAGGGTGGTTAGATAGACACCAACTTCTTATTTTTTCCCTTAAATTTAAGGGCTATTGCATTGAAATTTCAAATTTTCACCAAATAGATTTTTAAAAAAAAAAAACCTAGTAGTTTAGAAACTACGTTCAATTTGCTACATATTCTATTCTTACATATTTTTGAAATAATATAGAAAACTTATCCAAATTTTTATGTCAAGTTGCCTAACTCTGTTTTTTCTAAATATTTTGCCACTTAGGGGCCTGTTTTTTCCATGATGATCCTGCATATACCCAGTTTCTCTAATGCTTCTACAAAATCAGTTCCATAAGTAGTAAAATCATCTATGTAGATCTCCATACAATCATGTGAAATATCTAAGAATATACTAATAACTACTCTTTGGAAGGTGGCAGGTGCATTGCATAAACCAAATAGGAGTACAAAATAGGCATAAGTCCCCCAAGGATAGGTAAAAGTTGTCTTCTCTTGATCTTCAAGTGCAATCTGTATTTGATTATAATCACTGAATCCATCTAAGAAGGAAAATTACTGCTTACCTGCAAGTGGATTGAATACTTGGTCTATAAAAGGAAGGGGAAAGTGATCCTTTTTGGTGGTAAAGTTTAGTTCTCTATAGTCAACAAAAACTCTCCATTTACCCCCCTTTTTAGACACAATTACCAAAGGGGACACGCATTGGGTTTCTGAGATAGGGTAGATAAATCTTGCATCCAATAACTTATGTAGTTCCCCTTTCACAATCTCCCTTAGTGTAGGGTTGATTCTCCTTTGTGGTTGCCTTACTGGTATGCAGTCATCTCTTAAGTAGATCCAATGAGTAAAAAGTTTGGGATCTAATCCTTTCATGTCATGGTAATCCCATGCAAATGCATGTTGTTGCAACTTCAATAGGTTTTTCAAGGACAACTACTACCCTTGACTAAGTTTTCTATTAATATTAAAATGTTTCCCCTCTGAAACTTGTACTTGTGTGGTCAACTCAATCATGGTTGTTTCACTAATGCTTGGAATTTTTCATTCATGAGGTAACAATGTATGAAGCATGTCTACTATTGCAGGAAATTCAAGTGCAGGAGAAGCTGGTAGAAGTATCTACAATGGACATGCATAACTAGGTTCATGAGTGGGTGGTTCTTCATGCACTTCATAATGGTTCTAAGTTATATGAGATAATATTTCATCTTCTTCCTGAAGTTTCATGAAAGGACTTTTTCCTATCATCATGAGTTGTGCCACTGCATTGACCTCCTCAGCCTCTTCTCCAACATGTGGCCAAATGGGGTTATCCATATCATGGGATGGTTGAGCAAGAGGATAAAGGACAAGATTTTTAGTGCTTATCCCATCCGAAATAGTCATGTCCACTGACCAACATCCAATCTAAGATCTATTGTAGCTAAACACATCCTTCCCAAAATAATGGGATACCCTCCTAATGTAGCTTTAGGGGAAAGGATCTTGAAATTTACTAGATATTCCCAAGAGTCTAGAGTGACAACAAGGTCTTCTACTATACCATCTGGTTTGACAATGGAACTATCAGCAAGCTATAAGATAGTAGGAGTAGGTCTTATATTTGTAACATTCAGTTGATGTAGGATATCCTTATTCATCACATTAATAGTTGCTTCCAAGTCTATAAGAGCATTCTTTACTTGGATTCCATTTATAATGACTCCAACTATAGGACTACCTGGGTTAGTATATTTAGGAACAATTATTTTCCCAAGCATGATATCTTCCAATTGCCCCACCACATGATTGGTGGTGGGGTCCTTTTTCTTCGTTGGATTTTTGAGACATGCTTCCTTGATTGCCTTACTATATATGAGAACATATTTTATGGCCTAGAACAAAGGTATCTTGACACATATGTGTTTCAACTAATCCAAAATATCAAAGGTTGTTTCTTCCTTCTCTTCCTTGTTTTTAAGAACTTCTAACCTTTGAGGAAATGGTGGATCTTGATTAGACTGCTAAACTGGTTCAAGATTCTTGGGCACACTTGACTGAGTAGGGATATCGAATAAATTTTGGTGCTCCTCTTCTTCCACATGAAGCTCTATTATGATAGGAGTGGAGGGAGATGACAAAGTGGTTCTTGAATCTAGATTAATATCACTTACAGTCACAACATATGCAAGAAACTGGTTGGATCTATAGAGTAAATTGGTTGTTACTATGGTTTTTTATTTGGGTTAGGTGTGGGTTGAGTTGGTAACTGAGTAGGTCTAGGCATGCTAGAGTTTGATTTAGGAGGAAGAGGCATTATGATAGGTTGTTGAGGCTATGGAGGTGGTTGTATGTAACCAGATACCTAGTTTTTCCATTGTTGTCCTCCCCTCCATTGGGATGTCTATTTGATGTTTCTTGGAGGTTGCTGCCAATTCCCCTAGAATTGTTGCAACTAAGGTGGAGAGTTTTGGTAATTGCGCCGAGTATTTGGAGGGTAGTTCCAAGGCTAAGGTGGATAGCCTCCAAAGTTTGATGGGTATTGGTTTTTTCATTGATTATTGGATGCATAAGAATTCAAATAAGGTACACTAAAAGATAATGGATCTGGTGGCATACCTTGTCTTGGAGCCCATGGCCTTCTTTGTGCAATGAAAAAAACCTGATCATCATCACCCTAAATTGGCCTAAATCCTAGTGGAATTTTCTTGCTTTCAATGTTGGCTACCATTTTGCATCTACTATCCTTCTTCTTTTTCCTACAATGAGGACAATATTCTGCCAACATTGCCTTTGCCTCATGTTTTTTCTTTGCTTCAAGTGTATCTACTTGAGTGGCCATATTATTTGTGATATCCTACTTGAAATCTACCAGAAAATGAGTGATTTCCATCCTTGAAACTCCATTAGTGGAGGATTTACCCATAGAAGATTGTTAACCTCTTCCTTTCTTTATAGTTTCCCTAGAATAATTTTGACATATCTTCTTAATATCATCCCAGGGAACTTGGGTGATATCTCCTCCTATCAATTCCAAAACATCAATGTTATTTTCATTGATCCCTCCAAGGAAGAGAAACTTTTGAGACTCTTCATTGAGTGCATGATGTGGGGATTTCTGCAGACAAAATAGGAACCTTGAAATATAGTCCTCTAGACTTTCATCCTCCTTCTGTTGCATCCCGAAGATATCATCTCCTCTCATATCACTACCTCTACAACATTCTTTATATTTTTCAAGAAACTTAGTTTTCATGTCATCCCAAGTCTCTACAATATTCCTACCTAAGACCATAAACCATCTTAATTTAGCTTCCTTCAAGGTAGTAGGAAACAATTTAAGCCTATGAGCATAAGTAGTGTAATCATAGCTTCTGCAAAGGATATCAAATTAAAACAAGAAAGTGTCAGGGTCCTCTATTACAAGCCTATAGAATTTAGGAAGAACTGAAGTAGGGATGTCCTTAAGGTTATCAACTTCATTCTGGTGAGTGATAGGGAATGAAAAAGATGGTTGATTAGGTCTATTTGGGTTTTGGCCAACCATAATTGCTTGATGGATTATCAAAGCAAATGGATTCTCAATCAGGTTTTGGGTAGCTTGCTCTTTAGAGGAAGTTTCAAAATTAATCAAATTGGGAAATGGATCAGCAAAAGGATTTTCCTCTTCTTCTTTATCTTAGTGGCAAATTTTGAAACTCAATTAGCTAGTTATCACGATTATGATCATTAGGAAGGAATCTCCCATGATCATCTCTTCTCTTGCCCCTAGGTATTATTTCAATATCAGCCAACTCACACAAAGAATTGGTGAAAGAATAGAAAATCATTACTTTATTCAAATGAAAGGTATGATAAGAAAAAACTTTAGAGATACTAAAAACAAGAAAGAAACTGGAAATGACTCCAAAGAACTTCCTAGTTTGACACCATCCCTAGAAATGATGCCAAAAATGTTGGCCTATAATGGTTTAATACCTAAACCCTTAAAAATCTAACTTAGAGATTAGATATCTTCACTACAGAGTTATCTTGTTCATCATGAAGGTTCATTTCATTATCAACCCATGGATGTGAACTTGAAATGTGTCAGCACTATTTGTGCACTAGGACTCAGTTGTAGTCATCCTTATCTTATAACTAGGAAGGAAATAGTATTGAAAGTAAAATGCTTGAGAGGAATTAGCATAAGTACAGAGCAAGAATCAACAACTAAACTGAATTGAAATGAATTACAAAAACATAAATCTCAGTAAACAGACAGGAAGTTACTCTGTCTACCTTGGCAACAGGAATAGACATAGAACATAGTTCTAACGGTTGTAGGAATAGACAACTGCTAAGACTATAACTAATTGTTGAACAAAAAAGTAACTACTAAACCAAATATATGGAATTCTCACCAAGTGGTCCCCCTTGAATGAGTCTTCCCTAAACAAAGTCAGACTCAGCAAATCAAAGTATCATTTTATTCATTGAAAACATGGTTGCATCATAGCATAAACATGATTGTATTCCTTGAAACTGAAAAATGAAAGTACAATATCAAAACATCCAACCTCCAAAAAAGGAACATCTAATCATTATTTATAGAAGGAAAACTTCTAACTAACCCTAACTAACTGGGTAGTTGACTCTAATAGAATAAGAGGACACCATTTATTAAAAGGATGAAAAAGAGGAAGTTATGCATGTGCCAAATATAGTCAAACCAGTCTTGCCTCAATGAGGATATAACATAGCAACACCTCCTAAATCTACTCAACTAATAGACATGGTCATTTAAAGGTAAGCTATAACTTCCACATGAGCTGGAAGTTTCCCTCCATTGGAATTCTCCCACCATTGACCTCTTTTAATGTTCATTTCTATTTGACTCCTTTAACAATTGGCCAGCTGGCATGAACTTCTTCCACCTTGCAAGCTTCATTTATATCTGCATCTTAATGTGAACTTGCATTATAACATTAGTGTGCACAAGACAATTGTATATCCATAATCACCTTAGAATAACATTCATTCAATCACATGTAAAATTAATATAGATATGTCAAATAGTAGGTTAATACTATCAAAAGTTACAGGGATAAGTTCATGCCCAAAGTTCATAAGTTTAGGGAAATAACATAGAAAGTATTAGTAACCAGGTGATAAAATTCCGTAGTAACAATAACAAACATATGTTAAATCTTAACAAAAATGAGTCATTATTTGGACTCATTGACACTAATTAATCACAATTAATTAAGAGGACCCTAGATTAATGTGGAAGTGTGTATTTTACAACACTTAAATAAGGTACACATTAAGTTCATTTCGTTAAAAGGGGCCCATTAGGCTTAATTCATTAAATAAACCCTAGAAAAGTGTGAAAGTGTGTTACAACTCTTTACAACACTCTTGAAAAGGACCATTAAGGTAAATTTTACTCAAATAAAGATCCTAGAATGATGTGAATGTGTACAATATACTAGAACACCACTCCAAGACATAGTTAATTTAAATTTTATGTCAATTATCCAAACTAAGTGTGAAAAAGGATTACTTTTTCAACACTACAATATATATATATACACACATACACATATGTATATGTATATATCTACACATATGTATATGTATATATATGTATATATATACATATATATATATATACATATACATATACATATATATATGTATATGCATATATAAATATATGTATGTATGTATGTATGTATGTATGTATGTATATGTGTGTGTATGTTGTTGTATGTTGTGGATGTGTTGTTGATATGTGGTTGTCATTGATGTCAACATTATTAGCCTTCAATACATCAGAGGCTGTATATGTCGAGCATATTGAGAAAATTGTAAAAGAAAGTATTACAAGTTCCCAGTGGAACTGTGTAGGTCATGAAGGCATCCTGTTTTATACGTTGAAGATCAGTTGTTGTGGACTAGAGGGTTTATTCTTGAGAGTATCTAGATCATCTACCAAAATTTTCAGAGGTCCACGTATAGAGTTGATCGTGTTGTGGTCTAACAATATTTTTGTGGTCTCTATCAACATTCCTGAGTGAAGATTGTGCAATTCTGGCAATTCTAGTTGTTGGGGATGTTTTTCTATTGTTTCTTGGTGTTCTTGGATGTCTCTAGATCATTCTCTAACTTTGTGGTACGTCCACATTGTTCGGTGTGCTATTGGTTGAAGATTTTTCTCTGTATGTTTGGCTTTTCATGTTCTTGGCTGACATGATGGTGGTAATGTGTTGTGGATCCTTGAAAAGTAAAATTTGAATATTTGGTGCACTTGTGAATATTGTTTTTGCCAATAGTGTTTTGATCCACATTGAAAATTTAATTGTAAATTTGGGCCAACATTGCAAATATGTTTTATTTTTCTGGCTGACTAAGTTGTTGATGTCATCTCATGTAGAGGATATATAAGAGGGATTGTTTCATTGGTTCAAAGTGTGCTTCATGTGTTGGGTGTGCTCCTATGTGTGTATGTGCAAATATCATTTGATTGCAGAGCAGAGTGTGAAGAAGATCGAGCGAAGCGTGAAGTAGTTTGAGTGAAAGGTGAAGGAGTTTTCTATGCTTATTAGATTTGTTAGTGGTTCTCTGGATGAGGATGAAATTGTGGCTAAGATACTCAGATCATTGCCTCCCTCCTACAAAGTGAAGGCTCATGCTATTGAAGAGCTCAGATCAGTAACAAAGATGACAAGAGACACGTTGGTTGGTAAGCTTGCTACTTTTGAATTAAGTGAATTTGGTGAATCTGTTCCAAAGACTGAATCTGCATTCAAGGCTACTATATCCGAAAGTAACAAGCAAAGATATGGTCTGAGAGAGTGTTCCAGGAAGATATCCAAGTATGATGAAGAACTAAAACAACTTGAAGATAAAGAAAGAGAGGTAGAAGAATTGGAAGAACTAATTGTAATGAAAGAAGGAAAAGGAAAAGGTAAGTATGAAGGAGTGTTGCCTATTAAATGTTTTTCTTGTAGTAAAATAGGTCATTTTGCATTAAGATGTCCTGAAAGAGTTCCTAGATCTAAGCCTAACAAGCCTAGATTCCAAAAGATTTACTTTGATGAAGGAGTGACTGATGATGAGTCTGATAAAGATAATGGAAATGAAGATGAATGGGTTTTCATTGCTACCATTGAAAATAGTCTTGTGGCTACTAAATCTGCTAAAGATGAGAGAGCTCTTGCAACCTGAGTTGAAGAAAAGGATGAGTCGGTTATTGACAGTGGATGCTCACATTATATGACTGGTGATAAAAACAAATTTGTAATTCTAGAGAAGTATGATGGTGGTGTTGTAAGATTTGGAGACAACAATGCTACTATGATTCGTGATAGAGGTTCTATTTTCCTTGGTGGTAAGGATAACACTGATGATGTTATTTATGTTGAAGGCCTGAAGCACAATCTTTTGAGTGTTGGACAGATGGTGGACAAAGTCTATGATATTCAATTCAAAGATGGAAGATGCAAGATACGTGGAAGTTCTGGCAATATGATTGCTATAGGTAGAAATACAAAAGGTAATATTTTTCACTTGAATACTACTAGTGGGATTTGTTTAATTACTCAAGTAGATGAAAGTTGGTTGTGGCATAGGCGGTTGTGTCATGTAAATTTTGATAAAATTTTCAAGGTAAGTTCCACTTAAGCAGTAAGAGATCTACCTAAGTTAGTGAAGCCTACTAACACAATTTGTAAGGAGTGTTAGATGGGTAAATAGACTAGAGTCTCCTTTCAAAGAAAATATTTTCATTCAAATGATTTGTTGGAGCTGCTATATACTGACCTCTGTGGTCCCTCCAGAGTCAGAAGTATTTATGGAGAAAGGCACTTTATGTTGATTATTGATGATTACTCTAGAATTATATGGGTTTCCTTCTTAAGAGAAAAATGTGAAGCATTGGAAAAGTTCAAAATTTTCAAGTCAATGGCAGAGAATGAGAAAGGTCTAAAAATCAAGTGTATGAGATCTGACAGAGGTGGTGAGTTCACCTCTAGGGAGTTCAAATCTTTTTATGAAGAACATGGAATTAGAAGACATTTATCTACTCCCCGAACCCCTCAACAAAATGGAGTTGTAGAGAGAAAGAATAGAACAATTTTGGATGCTACTAGAACAATGATGATAGAAGGAAATGAGCCCCAAATCTATTGGAGTAAAGTTGTAAGCACTGCTGTGTATATTTTAAACTAGGTAAATGTTAATGGTAATTCTAGAAAGACCCCTTTTGAGCTATGGTTTGGTTATAAGCCTACTATTAAATATTTCAAGATCTTTGGAAGTAAATGTTATATCAAGAGAGATGATGATATAGGAAAGTTTGATGCAAAAAGTGATGAAGGAATCTTTTTAGATTACTCTGATAAAAGAAAGGCCTACCGGTGCTATAACAAAGGACTTGGCCAAATCATCTAGATATTATCGTTATGATTTAGATGAAGACAATAAAAGCTAAGGGAAGAATTCTCAAACACAAAATCAACTTTAGATTATTCCATATGTTTCGGTAAAGCAACCTCAATTCGTTCTAGTAAATCAAGTCAAGAAGCACAGACAAGTGCAAGTGCAAAAGAAAGATTAGAAGAACTAGAAGCTCATGAAAGTCCCAAAACTCCAAAGTATGTAAAGCTAAATCATTTTGAAAGTCAAAATTATAGAAGATAAGAATAAAGGAGTGCAAACCAGAATAAAGATTGCAGAAGATTATTGCCTAATTTCCAAGATTAAACCTAAAAATGTCATTGAAGCCTGCCAAGATGAACACTGGATGGAAGCTATGAAGGAAGATTTGAGATAGATTGAAAAGAATGACACATGGACACTGGTTCTTAGACCTAAAAACAAAAATGTGATTGGTACTAAATAGGTGTTTTAGAACAAGCTGAATGAACAAGGTGAAGTGGTCCGGAATAAAGCAAGACTGGTATGTAAAGGGTATTTTCAAATGGAAGGTGTTAATTTTGAAGAAAATTTTGCCCCTATTTCCAGAATTGAAGCTGTTAGATTATTTCTTACTTATACTACATATAAGAACTAGAAATTCTATCAAATGGATGTGAAGTCGACATTTCTAAATGGAGAACTAGAAGAAGTATACATTGAACAACCAGATGGATTTCAGCTAACTAACAAGGAATATATGGTTTTCCACTTAAAGAAAGCTCTATATGGACTTAAGCAAGCCCCTAAAGCCTGGTATACTAGATTGGACAAATACTTACTGAAGCTTGGATTCACTAAAGGTACTGCTGATAGCAACCTATATTTCAAATTGGATCATGATAAAGAGTTAATTATAGAAGTTTTTGTTGATGACATAATTTTTGGAGGAGATGACAATCTATGTATGAAGTTTGTTGATGAGATGAAGGATGAATTTGAGATGAGTATGATTGGAGAGGTGAAGTTCTTTCTAGGATTGCAAGTTACCCAGTTAGACAAGGGAATTTTCATATCTCAATCCAAATATGTGAGAGAGCTACTAAAGAAATTTGGGATGGAAGAATAAAATCTTGTTGGTACTCCCATGGTGATCGGATGCAAGCTAACATAGAATGATGATTCTCCTAAGGTGAATCAAAATAGATATAGGTCAATGATCTATGGATTGCTCTATTTAACCCAGACTAGACTAGATATTATGCATGTTGTATGTATGGTTGCTAGATTTCAAGCTGATCCAAAAAAATCACATGTGACTATTGTTAAAAGAATCTTTAGATATCTAAAATGAACAGTTGACTTTGGATGTTGGTACCCAAAGGATGATGATCTCACTTTGAGTGCATATACTGATGCAGATTGGGCTAGAGATGTAGATGATAGGAAAAGTACTAGTGGTGGTTCTTTCTTCCTAGGGAAGAAGGTGGTATCCTGGTTGAGCAAAAAGAAGAATTCCATTTCTCTATATATTGCTAAAGAAGAATATATTGCTACTGCAAATAATTGTACTCAAGTGATATGGATGAAACAAATGTTGAAAGATATCAGGGTGATATATGAAGATCCTATTGCCATATACTGTGACAATTCAAGTGCAATAAATATTTCAAAGAATCTGGTGCTACACTCTATGACTAAACATATATGAATCAAGTTTCACTTCTTGAGGGAGAAAGTGAATGAGAAAGAAGTCAGATTGGAGTATGTGGCTACCAAAGAACAGATTGAAGACATCTTTACTAAGTCATTGCCGAAGGATACTTTTGAGTATCTCAGAGCAATGCTAGGGGTGATTACCCCTCCTAATAAGAACTAAAAGATACATTTACTTGCATCAATCTGTGAGCTACATTGCTATATTCTGATCCAGATTGATGTTTTTGTGGCTGCTACTCAAGGGGAGTAGTTAGATGTTAAGATATGTGGTTCAAAGCATGTATATGGAAAGGTCATGGTTACCTTTTCCATTGATGTCTAAGGGGGAGAAGTGAAATGTGAAAAATCTTCCAAGGAGAAGAGCCTTATGGGAGAAAAGTAGTTAAGAAGCAAGTGTGTTGGGTTGATGGTATTTTTCACATCATGTTTTGCCATCAATGCCAAAGGGGGAGATTGTTGGATGTTGTGGATGTGTTGCTGATATGTGGTTGTCATTGATGTCAACACTATTAGCCTTCAATACATTAGAGGTTGTATATGTCGAGGATATTGAGAAAATTGTAAAAAAAGTGTTCTAGGTTCCTAGTGGAACTATGTAGGTCATGAAGGTGTCTTTTTCTGTATGTTGAAGATCAGTTGTTGTGGACTAAAGGGTTTATTCTTGAGAGTATCTAGATCATCTGCCAGAAGTTTCAGAGGTTCGCATATAGATTTGACCATGTTGTGGTATCTGTTAGTGTTCTTGAGTGAAGATTGTGTGATTCAGGTAATTCTAGTTGTTGCAGATGTTTCTCTATTGTTTCTTGGTGTTCTTGGATGTCTCTAGATCATTCTCTATCTTTGTGGTACATCCACATTGTTTAGTGTGTTGTGGATCCTTGAAAAGTAAAATTTGAATGTTTGGTGCGCTCGTGAATATTATTGTGGGTCACATCATTGTTTTGGCTTACAGTGTTTTGATGCACATTAAAAATTTAATTGTAAATTTGGGCCGACATTGCAAAATTTGTTTAGTTTTCTGGCTGACTAAGTTGTTAATGTAATCTCATGTAACAGATGTATAAGAGCGATTGCTTCATCGGTGCAAAGTGTGCTTTGTGTGTTGGGTGTGCTCCTATGTGTGTATATGTGAATATCATTCAATTGCATAGTAGAGTGTGAAGAAGATCGAGCAAAGTGTGAAGTAGTTTGAGTGAAAAGTGAAGGATTTTTTTGTGCTTAATTGGAACTGTTATTAGGCTTGTGCAGAAGCTAGTTTCTTAGTTCGTACCCTCTGGATTTAATCCTATTCTATATTGTTGGGTAGTGAGCCCCTTCTATGATTGAACAGTGAGATCTAGAAAATGTGCTTGAATGCATGTGCATCCCCCTTTATTGTTTTCATTATACTTTTAACAGGGTATAATATTGTGGACTAACATCCACCATGGTTTTTCCCCTAACAGGGTTTCCATGTAAAAAATCTTGGTGTTCTCTATCTCTTTGATGTGTTAATTGCTTATGGTTAATTGATTATTCATCAGATTTGAGATTAAGTAAAGTAAATTTTGAAAAAGTTTATTATTTTGTGACAACCGATTCACCCCCCCTCTCACTTGTCTGTCCTTATTTTTCCAACATATGTATGTACATGTGGACATGCATGTGTGTGTGTAAAATGTTGGTGAGTATATCAATTTCAATTTTGATGAATTTATCAATTGATGTGCATATAGTTCAACAATCAATAGATATTATAGGTTTTAGGTATGCATATTGTTTAATAGAGATGCTATCTCTATAATCTAGTTGATCAAGACAATGCCTTAACATTTATTCCTTCAATAATGCGTAAATATTCTCTCCATCCCATTGATTGAAAGTAAATAGTTTCATAAAGGGTGGAGGTGGTTCTTTGAATACTATTTTTGAAGAGTTTCGATCTTGAAAAAAGTTAGGGAATAGGGGAAATAAAAAAGTTAATGATCTTCCTTATATATATAAACTCATGACAATATAGTATGACATTGACACTCAAAAATATATCATTGAATAGTGATGGACACTCACAATTTAAATCTTTTGTTTCTCCATCATTATGACCCACCAAATCATACCATTAATATGCCTTTACTTATATGCCTTTACTTATGTATTGTAATAAACAAGAAAAAAAATAGCCTATAATTGTATATAATTTAAAACAATAATTACACATTAAATCATGCTCTATTAAAATGTACGTGGGAGGTTGGGTGGGTTCCCTTCCCCACACATATCATGTGGATGGGTCGTAGTCTGAGGCATGGGGGAGTTTATTCTTGGCAAGATTTGGTGGGTCGTGATGACAAGGTGGTAAACTACGCGTATCCTGCATTCATGTTCTCGTTGTCAGGGCAATAATGAAATTTCAAGGGGTATTACAAAGCCTGCAACTTGGTGGTTCATGCAATCATTTTCGATCTGGGGAATTGTGGTAAGGATTGATTCATGCAACTATGGTGGAATTCATGACAGTAACACTTGCCACCTTCATTATTTTGCTATAAGACATCACCTCCTCCACAAATGCTTATATCATTTGTTACCTGCATTTCCATTGGAATCTCATACCATCTGCATTGTGCATTTATTTGGCGTTTGGTGTGGGTTATAGATTACTGTCACAATGGACAGACAATCTAAATTCGTGGTCGACAGAGATGCTTGCAAACATTGGCGTTGACACCCCTATCCAATTGGATAGCTCTGTGCGGGAGATGGATTTCCGTGGTGAAATCTCGAACCAACGTCTCAAACGGTTTTTGAAGAAGTATGATCCATTTATCATCACTGTAGTGAAAATGGTTTTGGGTAAAGGTTTCATAAATAATGGTGAGACCAAGCATGTGGGAATGCATATCATCTCAAGATTTTTGGCTGCGCTATTAGAGATAAGGATGGAGAAGAAAGATGTCGGGGTGTTGATGAAGAAGCTCTTTTATGCGGATAGGCTGGTTGGGATGGACAGAGTTCTCACTGTGGCCATTTCCAGAATGGGTATGCCAAGGATACACAAAATTCACACCCTCTTCAAGCCAGGTGAAGTGGTAAAATACTATTCCTTTATCTTTGATCTGAAAGGGATGGCTCTGGTTGAGCACAAATAAGTTGCTGTTGTTGGGACTAATTTTCTGTTGCGGGCCTTCAACATCCCCCACTCCTTTGGGCTTGTGTGGTCAACGATTTCTGTGAATTTCTATTTGTGAATGGCTTTCTGGGTTAGTTTGAAGCTGGCTTTTTTCTTGGTATGGTAAGTATAGGTATGGTGTTTAGATGTATATGATTATGCGTTGCAGGGAATTTTGCTTCCAGGCTTCCCTAATTTTGAAATCACAGTTTGTATTGACCCTACGTGGTTTGGTTTGTGTCGGGGTGGCTGGTTGGATTTTTGGGTTGCTAGCTGTCTCAGTCATGGTGGATACTGTAAAACTTTTTTAATATTTTAATATAGAATCTTATCTTACGAATCAAAAAAATGTCCATATACATAAATATATAACATTTTTACTTGATTATTAATATTAAATATTTTTGTTTAGCTATGGACAAAGGCCGAATAAAGAATTATGACGAGGCCTTTCATATTTTGGAGCATAGCTTCAAAATTATAAAATAATTCATGTTTTACAAATTTTAAGAAAAAATAAATATTATAATTATGTAATCGTTTTATTGTTACTCAATAATTAATATATATTTTAAATATAATTATTCAATAAATAAAATTATCTATTTGTAATAACAAAGTTATTAAAAAAGTTTAATTTATTTTCTATTATTAATTATATTTAATTTTAAACTATATAAGGGTGGTAAGCACAAGATGGTTCCCCAAAAAGGGGCTTAAGTGGCCACTTTTTTTCTCGAAATCGGAAATACTGACCTTGGACGTGAAATTGAGGATAGCTGCACTCAAAATTTTTAGATGGAACAAAACAAGGACCGTAGTGCTCCGGTCCCTTTCTAAACTACTAATTTATTTTGAAAATGGTTGAGATTAAGGGGTTCAAAAGAGGGACACACACAAATTGTTGTTGTTTCTCAGAAAACATAACATAACAACTCTTGTGTGACCCGAGCACGCGTGGACTTTTTGTAGTATTTTTAAAATCGCTCTGGTCAAAAGTTTGATAACAGCATGTAGTAAGGACTGGCATTTTCTGATAATTTTTTAATGAATATTTGATTTTTTTATTAATTTTCTAAGGGCACTTCCTAAAAGCATAATTTTAAGCAGTGTTTCCTAAATTTTTTGAAACTAATATATTTTTTTTAAAATTATTTTTTTTAAATTGTAGAATGGAGTCTAGTTTCAAAAATGTAATTTATTTCAAATTTTGATGAGCGGTTTATTTATAGCAAAAAATACCAAACACTACTTTTTGAAGAAAAGCGGACATACAAACAAAAGAAATTATGGATGAAAGGCTTAACATTGTTAGAAAGTGAAAAAAATTACATCGTTGGAAAGCTAATAAAGAATCTAACATTACCCATGTGTTCAATTTTCTTGATATTGAACCAGATGCAATCTTGATGGTGAGCACGAACCCGATTATGAACATTTGTTGAATTTGAAAAAAGCCCGGGTCTTTGGGAATGCCTCCAACCTTTGGATTGCATTCCAAAAAATGCACCAAAAGCAGTTGAAAACTATAGGTGAGCAGTTAAGTCGTAATGCGCATTTATTATAACGTATAATGGCGCCGCTTATTTGTTAGTTTACGCTACCATTTTATGCACTACACCCATATATAATTTTTTTTATTGATTATAGTTTGGAGTATACTCTTAGAATTTATATTTTATTTTTTGATGTATGAATTGTAGGTACAAAGGTAATCTGAAGTATATAATTTTTTAATGTGTTATATATATATATATAATCTTACAATAGATATTATCATAGATTATTATTTTTTAAATAAATTTTATTTCATTATTTAAAAAATATTATATTATATTATCAGAATTGTTTATTTATTTTATTTCTCAAAATTACATAAGTAAAATAAAATAAAATCATCTTTATTTGAATAAAGTCTATAAAATTAAATAAATATTATCGTTTAAAATTTTGCATGTCTAGCTTTGAATTTTCTAGTTAAGACTTGACTATCCATTCAAAATCAAATGGAAAAACTTGCTATCTTATCCATCACTATTTTGCGATAAATGATAAAAAAAAATAGCAAAAAAGTGTGATTATATAAAATTAGTTAAACTAACAATCACACCTTTGTGTGCAATGGGCACTCTAAAAGTAAGGAAGGTCAATTAGGAAAACAATGTTTTATTTTTTGCATATATTTGTATAGAATGCAAGTTCACATGGTAGGCCATTTAGCAAACGATATTGTTTGTGCAACAAAGGTCTGAATGGAGAAGTGACAGCTTCAAATCAAGTATGCATGGACACTTATAGGGATCTATACACCATTGAAACAAAACCTCTGAATCAGGAAGATAATTAGGCTTCATTACCAAGAGAGACATGCTTTGCAATAGGAAGAAAGACAGAGATATAGGGATAGAAAAAATGAGATATAGAGATGGGAAGAGTGTGCGAGAGAGAGGGGTAAGGAGATAAAGATAGAGATGAATATAGAAATAGAGATGGATATGGAGAAGGAGAGGGGTATTTAGAGAAGGAGAGGGAGAGATAAAGAGAGAGAAGATAGAGGGATAGATAGATATGGAAGGGATACATATAGATAGATGGAGAGAGATGGAGAGAAGCATACATATACTTCCCCCCTTGTATGAGTTCCCCTTTACATTTGAAATGAACTTGTATTTATAGGCTTCATTGGATAACCAACTTGTAACTACCTATTAATTACCTCAACTACCTTTTGAAATATTTGAGAAAATAAAATAAAATAAAATATATTTTGGTTAAGCTTTTCTCAATTTTTCCAAAGATAAAATTTATTTTCTAACTTTTGATTACAATAAGTGACATAAGTCACTTTTACAAAAAGACTATTTTAAGCTCATAGCTTTGAAAGAAAGGCCAAGCTTTTGGTTTGTCGAGGTAGGCACTATGATTCCTTTACTTAAACTGTAACTTGAATAACAACATCATAAGCAATATATTCATTGGAATTTTTAATACCCTTCCATGGTTCCCTTCCATACAAATTCTTAGTGTTTTTGTTTGGAAAAAGTTGACAATTGTTTTATTGCTACCTTCTTCTCATTCAGTGACATCTCTATGAACAACATTGAATACTCTCTCTCTCTCTCTCTTTCTCTCTCTCTCTCTCTCTCTCTATATATATATATATATATATATATATATATATATATATATGAGCATGATCTTGATTAATTGACATCAAGTCAAATAATATCTAAAAATTGTCATCCACCTTTCCCAATTCCTTCATAGACATTAATATCTCTATCCACTAAAATAATAGTAACATGATATGACTACAACCCTTTTAAATAATCTCCATTACAACCTCAATAATTGGACCTAACAATGAAAATATGAAATAATCTACTAGTAACATGATAATTCTTCTTCAAAGCTATATCAGGGTCGTTGATCTCCATAAGAGTCAAACTTGGCGTAATTATGTGTCAATGCATTACTAAACAAAAAAAATAAATTAGATCAACCTCATCAAAGAGAGGTAAAATATACCTGTTGGCAGGGTGCAAGACATAGAATAAAACCTACCGCAATCTATAACAAGGTAAGTGCAGAGCATCTGGATGACAAGGGAGATAGGTTAATGGGTGCCCTATAAGTATTACATATTTATAAGAGACTATGTAATGATATATGCATCTAGCCAACAAGGGAGATAGGTTGGTATGTGCAAGATCATCATGGTAAAAATAGGCCCTTAAGTGGCAAAAAATTTAGAAAAATCAGAGTTAGGAAACTTGATGTAAAATTTTGAATAAGTTATCTATATTATTTCAAAAATATGTAAGAATAGAATCTGTATCAAATTTAATGTAGTTTCTAAACTACTAGGTTCATTTAAAAAAAATCTATTTGGTGAAAATTTGAAATTTCAATGCAGTAATACTTAAATTTTAGGGGAAAAATAAGAAGTAGGTGTCTGTCTAACCACCCTAACGACAATAATATGATAATATTTTCTTATAATATTTTATATATAAATAGATGACTCATGTCCCAATGTGATGCATATTTTTTTATAATTTTTTTTTGTAAGTAAATAATTAATTATGAATTTTTTATTACAACTTTTAAAAAATATAAAAACTCGTATGTCTAACCACCTTAACTTGGTTAAAACTTTATGAATTTTTTATTTTTTTTAATCTTATAGTATGCGAAACATAGAATGTGATGTATGTTTTAGATTCAAAAAATGTGGTACTGTTTGAAAGTTATAGATGTTTTCAATTAGCCTATCAATCATGACTTTAGTCGTAATTTGAATAGAAAATGAATAATAATTATTTATTAAATTCTAAATAAATCATATAATTTATATTGGTAGAAATTTGAGAATCTCCTTTAAAAACCCTTTTCATTTTATCAATTTTGGGTAAAAAATAGTCGTCATCCATATACCATACACATACACATCATATCGCCATTTTTTGGCCCATCATGATCCTGCACATACCCAGGTTAAGGGGTTTGCTAGAAGTGTTACATCTTTATAAGTGACTAGGCAATGATTTATGTATGTAATAATGACATAGTAGGAGAATAGAGAATATAGGTGATAAATCATAGATCAAAGATATATGATAAGAAAGGACAGTAATGTAAAGAAGAGATTAAGGTTTGTTGATGTAATGATTATCTATGAATATAATCAAGTACACAACACTAGTCTCCATAGCAAAGGATAACCATAATGAGATATTGGAAAATGTGCTCAATATATGTAATAACAAAAAATACATAAATATACCTAGATGCATCATATGAATATCAATCAATGTCATAAACTTAAGTATATAGGAAGCAAATGTGTCTAGGAGAATAGGAATGGTGTTTATAATGAAAGGTTTAAGAATGGGGAGGGTGGGTAATTAGGGATAAAGAAACATTACAAATGAAGATCCAAATCTTAATCAATTGAATAGTAGTGAGGTATAAATAAGGGTAGATCTAACCACAATTAGATCTAAAATGAAAGATACATAATCGATAGAATCATTCCTAAAAACCTAATGAAGAAGCAAAAAAACCTAAGGGGTTGTAAGAAGGTTAGGCTCACAAATTTATGTAAATGAAATAAATGCTTGAACACAATAATTTACTCAATGAAAATAGTTAAAAAATAATGAAGGTCTACTATTTAGAATTGGGGCTGATAACTGATATTGTAATAACTAGTGTAATTAATATGAAAATAAAATAGAAGAATCCAACAATGAAATCATTGTGACATATATTAGAAATCAAGTTTCCATGGTACCATAGAAGTAGGCTTTATTAAAAACACATTAGAACTCAAAAAATGACTAGAATATATGCTTTAGTTTAGATTTCCTACTACAAAATTGATTTTGGTGTGTGGAGTAGAACTTTACTTGCTTGAAATATGATAATTGTAGGTTCATTGCCTTGGATTGTTGTTCATGTGTTTGAAGTGGGGTGGTGTCAAGTGACACCATTTGAGAAGTTGTTAGACATGGTTTCTTCTCCTTTTGTCACGTCCATGTGTAGACTAATTTAACAATGATTGAACACTAATTTTCTTCGATGTTTCTAAGCAAATGATGTGATGTGGATGGTCTAGTTATGATCTCTATGGATCTATCATAAATGCTACTTGATGATTCAAATGAATTAGGGTTAGGCCTTAAATACAATATCTCTACCATATAGTTTGAAATAATTTGTATTTTAATTCACTCATTACAACTAGTAAGAAATAGAGACATGGCCTAATTTAAAATTCAAAAGTTAAAAGTTTGAAATTCAGATGTGTAATATGAAATTGATCCAAGTCAAATTTACATTTCAAATATAAACTAAGTTAATGAATAGGAGAGATAACTTAATTTCAACCCTCATAATATATAAAGCTAATAAGTCGAAAATGAAAGACAATGATTAAGAGAAAACAATAGACTACATTTAAAAAGAAACAACACACTTGAACCATCTAATTTAGAAAGAAAACAAGAACATTAATGAACCATCTAGAGCACCAAAATGTTGAACTTAAATCCCATTAATTCTATTGTCAAAACCCTTTATCCACTAAATTAACAACGACCCGACCCACCCATCGTTTACTTCTCGGCAAAAAGATACCTTTAGCACTAAATGCGTTGACACGTGGAAAATAAATGCGTGTCCGCAACTTCAATATCCAAAATCAGTTCTATTCAGCAATAAGAATTTTTTTTTTTTTTTTTTTAAAATTACTGAGGAGATGATACCTTCTCTGAACGTCTGGTCTAGTTAAAAAACTCTGGCTCAGCTGTTGACGAAGCAAAGCAACTGTTAAGTGCTATTTTGTAATTTCTGTGTTAATTTTGTAAATTCTATAAACTGCTGAGACCTCGCCAAAAAGTCCTTTCAGTTGCCATTCATGGGATTGATGTCGATGGTCACCGTGTATGTGGCTTTATTCCTGGTTTTGGCAGGCCAATCCATGGCAGATAATACCGCCTAAACGCTACCCTTTTCGGCACAAATCTTGGCACAGTTTTGGAATCACTCAGCAAGAACATCTCAACTTCTCGTTTCGGAACAGATATTGAAGGGGATTCCGGCAATCAAGTGTATGGCCTTGCGCAGTGCAGAGCTGATTTCTCTCTGTCTCTCTGTGCCCAATGTTTTCAAGAGGCGCGGAACCAACTCGCCCAGTTTTGTCCCACACAAAACGGGGGACGGATATATGTCGACGGATGTTACTTGCGCTTCGAGAACTCTACATTTTTTAGTCAATATCAGGATAATTACTTCTCTGAATGTAACTCTTCTTCCAATAGCAGTGCGGATAATTTTTCTCAAAAGACGCAGAAATTGCTTAGCAAGACTGTTGATATAGCCCTGTTAATTTATGTAGCTTGGGCCAGGTGTCTCCCATTCCCAAGAAGTGTTATTTAATTGTTGTAATTATTATTTTCTAGAAACCTCCAGAAAAGGGCTGAGTTGTCTAGATACTTATGTAATTAAATAAATTGATTCTCCTAGAGACTTCTAGAATCCAGTTAGTTAGGGTTTTTAGAGTCTATTTAATCTTAGCCATTGATTGAGATTAAATCATGGCCATTGGTTTTCCAATGAGAAAAGTATAAAAGGGGATCAATGGGCATTTGAAGAACACATACAAGTAGACTTGCGGTGATAGCAAGTAGATTTGCAGTGAGAGAAAATAGTCTTGTAGTGTTAGCAAGAGTAGCCGATATGCGTGGGGATATTTGTGGAATTTCAGGGAGAAATTGAGGGAAAATTGCCGGAGAATATTCTTTGGAGCTCTGCCGATGAAGCAAGCAGTTGATTTTTGTATTCATGGTATTTGCTGAAGTTTAATATAATTCCTCATCGCGGTAGTGGTTTTTCGCTGAGGGGTTTGCAGTTAATTTGTCCAAAATATTGTGTTCATGAATGTTTTCTTCTCTATTCTTGTGAGTTTTAGTGAAGTTGCGGTTGTGTATTCTTGATATTTAAGTAATTTTCGAGTCAAATAATCTATGTATTAGATAGGAGATTAATAATGATAGCGCAGTAGAATTTTCTACATGGTATGAGGCGTCGGTGAGATAAGGCTTAACAAAGGAAGGAAAGATCCTGCCTCTTCAGAATTATTATTATTTGTTTTCTTTTATCTTTTGAGATGGCCTCAGCAGGTTTAAGAGATCAGGACAGATTGGATGGAGCCTCAAATTTTGGTGTCTGGAAAGCCAGAATTTCTTTGTTGCTGGAAGAGAGTGGGATCAAGGAATATGTGACCAGTGTTGTACCTGTACCTACAGATCCAGCACAGCTCTTAGCATATAAGAAGGAAGATGCCAAGGCGAGGAGGATGATTCTTGATGGTGTCGAGGATCATATTGTTCCACATGTCGCAGAGTTAGATACAGCGAAGAAGATGTGGGATGCCATTCTGAATCTGTACCAGAATGCTACCACTAACCGGAAGCTGATTCTCAGAGAAAAGTTGAGGACTACTCGGATGAACAAGGGAGAGGACGTGACAAGTTACCTCACCAGACTTAGACTTGTCAAGGATGAGTTGGCTGCTGTTGGAGATAATCTAGGTGATGACGAGCTAGTGCGGATAGCCCTAAATGGGTTTACTAAGCAGTGGGATGTCTTTGTTCAAGTTATTAATGGACGAGACACCTTGCCGAGTTGGGATCGACTTTGGAGTGACTTCACTCAAGAGGAGCTTAGACTAAGTCTTGTCAGTAGGACCAGTAGCAAGAGTCAGCAAAGTGAGGCGGAACAGGAGAACGTTGCCCTTGCAGGAAAAGGGAAAGCAAAGAAGGGGTCTAGTAAAGGATCAAATCCACAAGGTGAGAAGAAGAAGAAGGACCTATCTAAAGTCAAGTGCTATGGCTGTCACGAGTTTGGCCACTATGTCAGCGATTGCCCACAAAGGAAGAAAGGCAAGAAGCAGACAGCAGCTTCAGCAAGTGCAGATGAGCTCTCTAGTAGAATGGAGGATGAGTTCGCTCTCATAGCTTGTATGGCTAGCTCAACCTCACAAGGTGTTTGGTATATAGATAGTGGGGCGTCATTTCATATGACAGGAGTTAGAGAGTACTTCTCCAGCTATAAGGAGGAGGACATCAGAATACAGATTTCTATGGGGAACATGTCCAAGCTCAATCCAATTGGGAAAGGGACTGTTCTATTTCAGAGGGAGAATGGTAAGCGGATTCCCATTCATGATGTGTTGCATGTGCCAGGCTTAGGTATGAATTTGATTTCCATATCTGTCCTTCGGGATAAAGGTTACAATGTACTCTTTAGAGGGGCAAGTGTGTTAATTAAGCACAAGGATTGGAAATCACCCATAGCTATTGGAGTTAGGAGCGACCGACTTTATAGGTTGCAGTTTGATACTCATAAGGCACTGATGAGCAACAATAATTCTAGAGATCAAGGAGAGCTATGGCATAGGAGGATGGGCCATATACATCATGGAGCACTTAAAATGCTTCGTGAGATAGTGACAGGTGTTCCAGAGGTGAGCACAGAGCATGATGATGTTTGTAAGGGATGTGTGTTAGGGAAGTTTGCGAAAGCAACTTTTCCAAGGAGTGACACTAGATCCATGGGTGTTCTTGATCTAGGGAAGTTTCAAAGCAACTTTTCCCAGAAGTGATACACTAGATCAAAGGGGTGTTCTTGATCTAATTACATTCGGACATATGTGGACCAATGTCGTGAAGTCTCTCGAGGAGGATATGAGTACTTTGTTACTTTTATTGATGATTTCTCGACACGGATATACTTCTTGAAGACCAAGGATGAGGTTTTAAATTAAAAGCTCCAGAGTTCAAAGCTCTTGTGGAAATTGACGAGGAGGAGAATAAAAAGGATTCTTGATTAGGACAATGGAAGTACAAAGGAAAAGAGTTCGGGGAGTTACGTACCAGGGAAGGAATCAAAAGAGAGTGGACTGTTCCTTACAACCCACAACAGAATGGGGTTGCTGAGAGGAAGAATCGGTCTATATCAGAGGCGGCAAGGGCTATGCTGTATGACCAGGATATGCCACGTTACTTATGGGCAGAGGCATGCAGTACAGCAGTGTACATACAAAACAGGGTTCCACATAAGGTATTGGGCAAGATGACACCAGAGGAGGCGTTCTCAGGGAAGAAGCCAGATGTCAGCCACTTCAGGATATTTGGGAGTTTGGCGTATTGTCACATTCCAGGTGCGACACGTTCCAAGTTAGATCAAACTGCAGAGAAGGGGTACTTTGTGGGGTACAGTGAAACCTCAAAGGCATATCGGATATTTATTCCAGGGACCAAGAGGACTATAGTTAGGCGTGATGTCAAGTTCATGGAGGACAAGGCATTTAGGAGGTCCAGAGATTTGCCAGCAGATGATCAGAGTGAGCAGTTAGTGGAAGCTCCAAGGATCGTTCAACCAGATCAAAGACAGCGAAGCTCGAGTACAGTTACTAGTACATGCACAAGCTCAGGTGCTAAGAATTCGCAGAGTATGGAGCAGCAGATGCAGCAGATCCAAGAGATGCATCAGGGTGATATGGAGGTTGATACTTCATCCTCTACAGTTGGTAGCAAGAACCAGCAGTCACAAAGTAATACTCAGGAGTTTGTAGGAGCTCCTAGGATGAGTAGTAGACAGCGGAGACAACCAGCCAGGTATGATGACTATATGGAATTAGTTAGTCAGTTGGTAGATAGTGAACCTTCTAGCTATCAGGAGGCTGCACAGCAACAAGTGTGGCAAGATGCAATGGTTGAGGAGTATACCTCAATAGTGCAGAACGATGTGTGGGAGGTTGTGCCTAGACTGACAGATAGGGCAGTGGTTGGATCACGCTGGATCTATAAGATCAAGCACGGTGCAGATGGTAGCATCGAGAAATACATAGCAAAACATGTGTTGCGGTATTTGCGTGGTACAATCGAGTATGGAATTAAATATGCTCGAGGTGATGGTATCAGGTTGATAGGCTATACTGACGCAGATTGGGCAGGCAGTACAACGGACAGGAAAAGCACTTCAGGGTGTTGCTTTAGCTTGGGATCAGGAGTTGTCTCTTGGTATAGCAGGAAGCAGAAGTCTGTGGCTTTGAGTTCTGCAGAGGCAGAATACATAGCAACTAGCATGGCGACGTGTGAGGCGATATGGCTTCGGAAGTTGCTAGTGGCCTTGTTTGGTCAGAGGGTTGAGACTACGGTGATACACTGCGACAATCAGAGTTGCATCAAGTTGTCTGAGAATCCGGTGTTTCATGATGAGTCCTAAGCATATAGACATGAGATATCATTTTCATCGAGAGATTATTAATGCAATGAGTTGTTAAAATCTCTGATTATATACCTCTGAGATCAGCGGTATGAGACATTTTGACCAGGCATTGGGAAAGCGAAATTCATCTTCTTGGAATAGGTTGGGTGTCATGCAGAACACCTTCCTCGCTAAGAGGGAGTGTTGACTTTTATGTAGCTTGGACAGTGTCTCCATTCCCAAGACGTGTTTATTTAATTATTTAATTATTTTCTAGAGACTTCTAGAAAGGGCTGAGTTGTCTAGATAATTATGTAATTAAATATTTGTTTCCTCTAGAGACTTCTAGAATCCAATTAGTTAGGGTTGTTAGAGTCTATTTAATCTTAGCTATTGATTGAGATTAAATCATGGCCATTGGTTTTCCAATGAGAAAAGTATAAAAGGGGATCAATGGGCAATTGGAGAACACAACAACAAGTAGACTTGCAGTGATAGCAAGTAGAATTGCAGTGAGAGCAAATAGTCTTGCAGTGTTAGCAAGGGCGCAGTGATAGCATTGGGGATAGCAGCTGTGGAATTTCAGCAGGAGAAATTGAGGGAAGAATTTCCGGAGAAGAATATTGCGAACTCTGCCCGATTAAGAGGCCTTGATTTTGTATTCCTTAATTTCTTTGAGGAGTTTAATATAATTCCTCATCACGATGAGTGGTTTCCCTTGAGTTTTTCAGATGTTTGTCAAAAATATTGTGTTCATTATTATGTGAATATTTTTTCTTCTCTATTCTTGTGAGAGTTTTGTGGGTAGAGATTGTAGTTGTATTTATTCTTGATATTTGCTAGAGTGTTTTCCGAGTCAAATAATCTATATATTAGATAGAATTAATAATCATTAACTGCAATATTTTCACACCCAACAATAAGAGCTTTGCAGTTGCGTGGACGGTGGAGTCGGCTTCATCCAGCATATACGCTCTGGCTGAATGTTGGATGTCTATTTCAACCCTAGACTGCCAGAAATGTCTGCAGAAAGCCCAGGAAGTGATAGAAAACTGCCTTCCGTCTCTCGAAGGCCAAGTGCTCGTAGACGGTTGCTATTTAAGATACGCCAATTACTCTTTCGTTTCTGTAAATGGAATTTCCGGTAATTTAATTTCTAAATCTGAAAGCACAGTATCGGTTTAATTCCAGTTTTTCATGGTTGAATTGTAAGGTTTGCCTATAAAACTTTGCAGCGACGAACACAGAGGGAAATGGAGGATCGAAAGCGAAGATTGCAGGCATAATAGTTGGAGTTAGTGGTGGAGTAGTTCTTCTAATGGTGGCTGTTTTCTTCGCCCTTCGCAAACGCAGGCAGCCCAGCTTTCTGAGGAAATGGCGAACCAGAAAACCGCCAGGTGATTTCCGTAACAAATTTGTCAGTAGTTTGGTTTTCCTTTCAATATTCTCTGCTGACAATGGCCTCTGCAGACGGGGAATTGGAATTAGGGGAAAGAGCCTGGCGATTTGATTATGAAGATCTTAGAGAGGCAACTGATAATTTTGATGTCAAGAACAAGATTGGCGAAGGGGGCTTCGGCCAAGTCTTTAAGGTACACGGCAATCTCTTCTCTTCTATTGGTAATGAAACCCTAGCTCAAAACCCTCGCTCAAATGTAACAGCAGAGCGAATTGTTTGAGCATTGACAGGGAAGGCTGCAGAGTGGGAGGGAAATTGCTGTGAAAGGTTGTTTCCAGGCGAATCGGATAGGGTCGCCGAGGAATTCGTAACGGAAATAGAGCTTATCAGTGGTGTCTCTCACTGGAATCTGCTTACATTACTTGGATTCTCCACGCTAGAAGACACAAGGCTGCTCGTCTTCGACTACATGACAAACGGAAGCCTCGACAAGCATCTCTTTGGTTTGGAGCCTGACCTCTCAGCCATTTTTTAATTACAATTTAAATTGCGTTCAGTCAGTATCACTCCCGTGAAGGATTAGTCCTTCTCCTCAATCCCCTAAAATAATTCTCTGTAAATACTTGAGATTTATTCGGAATGACAACTGTGATTTAAATATGAAGTTAAAACAATTTTACAGGCAGAGGAGGAATTCATCTCAGTTGGGAAACTCGTTTCGACATTATATTGGGAACAGCTCGAGGTCTGACTTATCTACACGAGTATTCTCATGCTCGTATCGTGCACAGAGACATCAAACCAGCCAACATTCTGTTAGATGACAAATTCCAGCCTAAAATTGCAGATTTTGGATTGGCAAGACTCTTCCCTCATGACAGAACTCATCTCACCACAAGGATAGGGGGAACACTGTAAGAATATTTAGTTCTTTATGAGCCCTATTTTTTCAGTGCTTTAGATCCAATAAAACCTCAAAAAAATTCAATCTCTCTGTCACTTGAATTGCAGAGGTTATACTGCTCCAGAATATGCAGTCCACGGTCAGTTAACTGTTAAAGCCGATGTGTACAGCTATGGAGTGGTCGTTATGGAGATTGTCAGTGGTAGAAAGTCCATACAAAATAAGCTTTCACCTGATAGGCAGATTCTACTGCCCTGGGTACACCTCTAATTATAGGTTTGATCTTTCATTAAAAATATGAGTTTATCTAGTGCTAACCAAAGCTTATTTTTACAGACGTGGAAACTATACCAAAGAAATGAAGGGCTGGGTATTGTGGATCCAAGTCTGGAGGGAGTGTTCGATGCTCAGCAGGCATCAAGAGTGATAAACATCGCCCTTCTGTGCGCGCATGACTCGCCATCAAAGAGACCGTCCATGTCGAATGTTGTATCAATGCTTACAGGAAATTCTCCAATACAAAGGGTGGAGGCAACAAAACTAAAACCTGTAATCACGAGCGAGATTGATGATACACAGTACGTGTTCATTGACTCCACATCGCAGTCGGCCTCTTCCACAGCAGCAGGGCTATCTTCTTCCTCTGCCCTTATTTCCAGCTCTTCATAATTGCCTCGCTGAAAACACAAGTTTCGGACTGCCAATCAGCCCCTTATCGAAAGAGGTTTCTGGTATGCCAATTGTTTAACAGAGATGCTGAGAAGTTTCTGGTCTGCCAATTGTTTTACAGAGATGCTGAGAGGTTTCTGATAGGTCTGTTAAAACACTACTGTTTTAACAGAGGTGCTGATATCTAGGGGAGAGGGGCCAATTGTCGTGCAATCAATTGTGATTATGATACCCAGTAGTTGTTTATATAATGTCCAATAGTTGTGATTTGACTACCCGTAATTAAAGAAGATGTATTCCTTTGATCTAAAAAACAACTAATCATGTGATGCCACATGAGTGCTCAACTACTAATGATGTGAATGCACGAGTATTGGTCTCACTTATTTTTGGGACCTTTTTGGACACCTTGACAAGAAACATGCTGCTGTGGCATCATATTTGATGATGTGACCCTGAAACCTTAGCTATCAGTAGGGGACTTGCCAAGTAAGCTGCTGTAAAAAATTGAGAGTGATTTGAAATTTCCACGTAAGATAATTAGAAGTGCAAAATTAAGGTGCAGGACTATTGACCACTCTCCCCTAGGTAACCCAGTTGATTAAGACAGCTATTGCCTTTTTCTTGGCAGCGTCTATCCAGCCCCGAAAATGCACCGGGGTATGGATGGCTGCATACATAATAAACATACATAATAAATGCAAATTTTAACAGTTTCTGGTATCCGTGCATTTTGGCAGGTCCGTAGCATCTCCCCAGCAAGTTGCCGCGCAGTGAAAGGGATAAATCATTTTAACCTGCCTCGCTACGATTAAACAATTGAACCAAACGTGAATATAATACTAAACATTAATATTATAATATTAATATATTATGATATTTTTTATTGTTTTTCAAATCTTTATAATATTATGATATTAATTATATAATATAATATTAAATATTAATATTCTATTATTATAAATAATACCATAATATTATAAAGATTTTCTCGCCCTTAAATTTTGGTACAAATTGTCCTTATTTTCTTTGCAGGGTTAAATGAAAGTTATTTAAAAAATATAAGATTATATTTTAATTTTGTTTTTTATTAAATATAACATTATTTTTATTTTATTTTTATAATTTTAAAATTATAAAAATACTTGAATTATTAATAAAATTTTATAAAAAAATTAAATTTTATTTTAATGTAAAATACATAAAAATATGTAGTATAGAAATATTTAAATTTTTAAAAAATTTGTTTCTATTAAATTAATTTAAATATTAAAATTTTGGTATCTTTGATATAATATTATGATATTATAAATAATATCATAATATTATAAAGATTTTTTCACCCTTAAACTTTGGTGCAAATTGTCCTTATTTTCTTTGCAGGGTTATGCTATGCACAAAGAGTATAAATGAAAGTTATTTAAAAAATATAAAATTATATTTTAATTTTGTTTTTTATTAAATATAACATTATATTTATTTTACTTTTATAATTTTAAAATTATAAAAATATTTAAATTATTAATAAAATTTAATAAATAATTTAAAATTTATTTTAATGTAAAATACATAAAAAATTCAGTATAAAAATATTTAAATTTTCAAAAAATGTTTCTATTAAATTAATTTAAATATTAAATTTTTTGACATCTTTAATATAAATTAATATTAAAAATTTGATAAAAATAAGTTTGTTTAATTTTTGCTTTTGGATGAAAAAAACTTGCACACAATCAAATCCAGAAGCAAAAATTAAACATTCAATATGGATTGTGGAAATCTTATATCTTTAATTAAAAATAAGTTTTTTATTTATAATTTTTAAATTGGATTACTTAACACAATTAGTTATGATGTTCAAATATTTAGAAGAAAATTTTAAATATTTAATATATAAGTTTTTAGGTAAATCTTTCAATTTAAAAAAATTTAATATAAAATGAAAATAATTTTTTTTTGAATATAATGTTTGTTTAACTTTTTTAAAATAAAATTTTAAATCTTTAATGTATAAATTTTAGGTAAATATTTTAATTTTTAACTTTTCTTAATATAAATTCTTTGACTAAAATGTTAGAGTTTTTTTTTAAATACATTCAAAATATTTCAAATAAAAATCATTTAAATAAAAAATAAATAAATATTTAAAATATCAAAAGACGAACATAATATAGTTATCTTAGATACATCTATCTAAAGAGATGTCAATATTAAATTATTATATTTATAAGTGTTTACATTATTAGTACTATTGCAATGATTTAATTAGTTATGAGATTCTTATAATATAAAATTATATTAATATTTTATATTTTATATTTTATTTAAAAAAATTAAACAAACATTATATTCAAAGAATTTATATGAACATTTTATAATGTTCTTAAAATTTAAAAATTTACCTAAAATCTTATATATTAAATATTTAAAATTTTGTTATAGAAATTGTGTTAAGTAATCAAATTTAAAAATTATAAATAAAAACTTATTTTTATCAAAATTTCTAATATTAATTTATATCAAAGATACCAAAATTTTAATATTTAAATTAATTTAATAGAAACAAATTTTTTAAAAATTTAAATATTTCTATACTAAATATTTTTATGTATTTTACATTAAAATCAAATTTTAAAATTTTGTTAAATTTTATTAATAATTCAAGTACTTTTATAATTTTAAAATTATAAAAATAAAATAAATATAATGTTATATTTAATAAAAAACAAAATTAAAATATAATCTTATATTTTTTAAATAATTTTCATTTAACCTTGCAAAGAAAATAAGGATAATTTGTACTAAAATTTATTATTTTATAATAATAGAATATTAATAACTAGCAATGGCACCTTGGTGTGCAATGGGTATGCCGAAGAGTTGTGGAAGGTCAATTAGTGATAGGTTCTGGTTTATAACTAATGAAAAGCCAATACTTAGACATTAAGTAGCAATTGAAATAGCAACCAAAGTTTTTATTTATGATCATCGTGGTTTAAAATGTGAAAGCCCAATTGTGGTGATAATGTAGTACTATTTGCAACATGCTCTTAATTTCATATTTCTTATCCTTGATTTTGTCTTCCAATTTGGAGATTATAGGCAGAAATTACCTGAAACATATTTCGAGGATCCTACCCTTGTTTAAGAGTTTCCAACACCATTGCAAGGAGTGTGTAGCAGATTAAAAAGTGTCATGAATGCATAGCACATTTATTAAGAAACAAAAAATGTGTAGATGGAAATGGAACCTACAATTTTTCTGACTAGAAGAAGAAAAAGCACGGTACAGACAGGGAATTTAAGCAACTTTTGCAAATTTGATACCAAATTAGCCTCCATAATTGGAAATATGTGAATTGCATAATTTTTCCTTTTAGATTAATCCCCACATCTGTTGCTTTTCAGAAATCTGAGAGCATTGCTTTCCCCACAAAACCAGTGATAGTACCAAACAAAAGTCAGATTAAAGAAATGAAAATCATAATTCTTCATTTGAAAATTTCAAGCAGTAAATCAACATATCAAAAACCCCAACAATGTCATTCATTATTATGCAACATTCACCAGCAAGATTTCTGATTGGCAGGAGGTCCAAACACGCCAAGCCTGTGAGGAAGGCTGTACTGGCAAAAACAATTCATTAAGGAAACCTGTCAGGAGAAATATTTTGATGAGACATGGGGGATGTGATAGCCTATTGAGCGCAGGCTCCTCTTTTATTTTCATTGATTAAAATGCCTGAACAACCTATATTTATGATTGCCTTCTATTTTTGCTTCCAGTGAAATTTTTATTCAAATGGCCAAAACTATGTTACAGAAGAGCATGCTTGCTGTTTGTTTCACTGGATTCAAATAATCAGATTGATATTATGAAGCTATGAATTTTGTATTTATTTAAGGTATAAAATCTGAAACATGCCCCAAGTTCCAATCATGTCATATGATTTTTTGAAGCCTGAGAATTGGTCGGTGCAAAGCCACAACTATCGTAGATCACAATGTCAGTATATGAAGTGTGGGAATTGTGAGAGACTTTGTTATATAGCTAATAATTGAAGTTGGGTTAAAAATTGATATTCAATATTGAACTGAAGTATCACATTTAGCTAAGAAATCATGACTGCAATGAGAGCTTATTTTTGTTGGATTTATTCATGCAATCTAAGTACAAGTTTGCTTGAATAAGAGGAAATTTCACATGAATAGATAATTATTCAGAGAAAAATGTTGGGATAGGAAACCGGATAGTGCTCTTCTGATTACTGCCAATATACTTAATATTGAAATGAGTTTTACAGCTGTCGAATATTTCCTACTTCTCCCAGTCGGCAGCCTGTGGCCCATTTTGTAATAAGCTTTTCTCTAAAATTTTAAATTTCAGCCGGTCTAACCCAAAGAGGAGAGAAGCATATTTCTATGCTTGTTTAACTCCTCTGCTTTCACCTTTGCTGGAATTTAAATGCGTTGATGCAGAATGCAAAGAACAGAGACAATATGACGTGCACTACAGCGACTCTACCTAAGAAATCATGCTTGTATCCAAAATAATCCTCCACAAACTGATTTAGTGGTTGGGAACTTTCACCAGTCACTTGTAATTGGTTTGTGACATCTCCATACTGTGAGGCAATTAGACCATACACAGTCCATGAAACATGGCATATTCAGTAGTACCAAAACCACGAGTTTGGAATTTTCTGCATCAAATATAAAAATGAAGAAACATGAGAATTGGAAGAAAACTGCACAGTTGAACAACTATTGACTTCTAAGAAGATTAAAAATTCATACTAGGCACCCGCAACAATAAAAAGAGTCTTGTTGCTCCTGATGTTCAAAAGATGTCTAGTTAGCTAATAAGGTAATCAGAAGCTAGGTATTCACTAGGGCTAGAAATAGGTCATTTGATATTTTGGTAGTCTGTGTAGCTAATTATTTTTGGAAAAGTAGGATGTCTTGAATGGAACTACATACGATTTTATGCCAACCTTCCAAAAGATTGTGTGAATAAGTATCTAACACTATTATAGTCAGGGCTCCGCCAGTAAGTCCACCATTGCTTCCAGAAACAAGACTTGAATTGTCCAAAGAATGACTGAGAATACTGCGTTGGAAAGTGAAGTTCTTCTGCTTGTGGGGGTGGAGTACTGAGCTCTTTCACCAATGCTTCGTTTCACCTGAATATTTAAAAAAATGGCTCAATGTAAAATATTAGTTTTAGTTGTATGTTGGCTTCTCTTCTGTCCGTGTGTCTTCGTGGTTGCAAATTGATGCCAAAGATTTGTTTCCTAAACTTGCAGTTATTGGGCAGGGTTCTTCTGGAGAAGTGTACGAGGGTTTATGGCTTGGAGTGAAGGTTGCTGTTAAGGAGATCCCCATATTTTGCGAGGATTTCGACTCTCTACTGCAAGTGGAAATTGCCGTGCACGCAAAGCTGCAGAACCCTTTCATTGTTCAATTGATAGGTGTGTGTTTAACAGAAAAATATTGCTATCTTGTAATGGAATTTGTTAGCTCTAGCTTGGATAAAATACTGGAAGAATGAGTCGGAGGAAGACCACCTTTGCCACGACCTGTTGCAGTTGACACAATGCTTCAAATCTCAAGGGCAATGGAGTACCTTCACAGCCAAAGAATCATGCACATGGATCTCAAGGCATCTAATGTGCTCATAGAGCCTTCAAAAGTGCCGGAATTTAAAGCACAAGGGTACGGGCGAGTTAAGCTGTGTGATTTTGGGGAGTCCAGTTTAAGGCTTTACATTTTCCGGTCCCCTGAAGTCACCAGAGGTACTTGTTACTGGAGGGCGCCGGAAGTCTTCCAATATCCCCAAGAAGGTTTTAAAATAGACGGGGAGATCCTAAAGCAATATACTCATAAAGCAGATGTATACAACTTTGCCATGATTTGTTATGAGATTCTAACGGGAATGCAGCCCTTTGAGGGAGCGGATACCAGGAATGTCTACGGACTGATAATATGAAACAAAAGGCCGAGATTACAATACAGCCTAAGGTTAAATAAATACAATAAACTGAAATCATGGGAAGTGGCTTACCTACAGATTCTGCGGAAATTGTGTCGCAGGAAATTTTCAGGAAACCCCAAGTTCTGTACTGTTGCTGCTTCAATCTATTCACAGTAAAGGGGCTAAAAGCATTAGCGGCAGGAGAAGCAGTAACATATGGAGTTGAAACCATTAATGGCGAGAGAAATGCGAGTTACCTCAAGTTTCTGCACAAATCGCTGATAAAAAAGGAGGTCACGAAAGTAGGGCAGATATTAACAGAAGGCAGATATTTTGGAAGGAGATTTAAACGATCAACGGTTGTGGATGGATGGAGAACCTTGCCAAGCGCCTCCGTGCTTTCCAACCGTCGACCGTAAAAATGAGCTTCGAAAGCTCAATGAGGACATGCGTAGCCAGTAATTAATATCATAATATATTAATATTATAATATTAATGTTTAGTATTATATTCACGTTTGGTTCAATTGTTTAATCGTAGCAGGGCAGGGAAAAATGATTTATCCCTTTCACCGGGCAGAGACGACAAATTGCTGGGGAGATGCTACAGACCTGCCAAATGCACGGATACCAGAAACTGTTAAAATTTGCATTTATTATGTATGTTTATTATGTATGCAGCCATCTATACCCCGGTGCATTTTGGTGGATAGCCTTGTTTCTTTACCAGTTCATAAATGATCTCTCCAACTCATTGTCCGGAAGTAAAAGAGTTTAAGGGTGGAGGCGGCTCTCTGACTCCTATTTTTGCAGACTTTTGATCCCGAGAAAAATCAACGGAGACAGGAAAGGAAAAGTGTCCCATCTTCCTTAAAATGAGGAGCAGTTAAATTTGTAAATGAAGACTTTGGAGGGAATAAGGGACCTTTCTTTTCTGTTTCTCACACGTGTATTTTTTAAAATAAATTTTTTAAATGATACTTCAAACCGGTTTGGGAATTTAATGTTTTTAATAGTTTGGGATTTTAAGATTTGTTTTTTCTTAGGTTGATAAAAAATATTTGAGCTGGAATAGTATTAGGATGGGTGATCTTTCAAGAAGGTTCAATGTTCCACCTCTATGGGCATTGAGTGGACTATTTGTACTCATGAGACATGGACTCATGTGAACCACTACTCATGAAACATGGGTCAATGAGTTTGATTCAAAAACCACAGAGTTTTTTATTATAAGAGATTTTGGAACTTAAAAGAAACAATTTATATAATAAAATAGGTTATTGCTCAATTTAAGGAATAATTAGTTAATAGAATTGAATTCAATTTTTTTAATTGTTAATTTTTGATGAATTATGAAAAATTCGAACCTACTTTAAACCTTATGCATTAACATGATAATTGTCTATAGGAGAGATGGTCCAATAGTGATGTACATAATTTAATTAATCTACATGACAACATGCTATGATGTTGCCATTAACATTTTATATCAGAGAGTAGTTAGGGGTGTGGACCATTTAAATCTTTTGTTTCACCATTATTATGGTCCATCAAATCATGTCATTAGTATGACTCTGTTAACATAATAGACTAGAAAAAAGTTTGACCAATAATTATACAATAAGAAACAATAGTTATATTTTAAATTATGTTTTATTAAGATACTAATATAATATCATATGATTTTTTTAATAATTTAATAAAAAATTTCTTCAATTATTAATATTAAATATTCAACAATTAATTTTTTTCCATAACATAAATTAATAATAAATATATTATCTTTAAATATAAATAGAAAGTATAATCACAATTGTATTAGAATTTGAAAATAGTGTAGGTAAAGAAAATAATTATATATACCACTTTTGACAATCTTTTGTAATTTTACTTTGTTCAATTCAAAAAGACAAAATAAAATAAAATAAAATCTACCTCCTAGCTTTTCTTTCTATTTTAATGACTAATTTATTAGGGCAATATGATACTTAAGGACAAAGTCTTTTGCATTGATAAGTTCTTCCATATAAATAATTGTTGGCCATTTGTTTGGTATCTTAAATGATCGGAGTGTCCATACGCCATGGTTAAAGAATGATGAGAGGGCCTTTCATCATTTTTTAACATATCTTTAAAAATGCAAAATATTTTATATTTAAATATTATAAAAAAGTTATTATAATTATGTTCAATTATATATTTATAATACCATCAACTATCTAATTATTTAATAGAAAAAATTATATATTTATAATAATAAGGTTATTAGAGGAGTTTAGTTAGCTTTTTATAATTTTAAATTATGTAATTTATAATATTGATTTATTTATTATAGTTTAGAATATAGAGTTAGATTTTATGATGCACTCTTTCCCTCTTTTTGTTTGTTTTTTTCAACTATAGAGATAATGGATATATAATTTTTGTGATAGTATTTATAAATCTTGTAATATATTTAAATAAATTTATGTTAATTATTATTAAAACAAATTTTAATTTTTATTAATTTTTATGAGTAATATTTTATTTTTTAAATAAATTCTATTTCATTATTTTAAAAATATTTATTTAAAGATGAAATATTTAAAATTATTTAATGAAGGAACAAGAAATAGTTATAATAATTATTCACATGAATACAATATTATAATACTTTTATTGTAATATTTAATATTAATACTTTGTCTTTGTAACTTTTTCATACCTATTACATTCTAGAAATCCACACATCAATTTTATCTTTATAATTAAATAAAAAAATTAAAATGTTATAATAAAGAGTTTATTAAGCATATAAGCACCTTTACATAATATGTATTCAAAGCTTAATGGATCCTTGATTCAACCCATGGGCTTGGACTACATTATGTGAAGTTTAGACTCCATAAAGCTTGGAATAGATCATGTGAAGCTTAAACTACATGCATCGTATAATATTTGTGAGAATGAACTTTATGCAACTTTACTCATTCCCCGAATGTAATATTCTCCAAGTATGATCAAACCATTATAGTATGAAAGTATGATTATATAAAACTAGTCAAATTATAGAATATCTAAGTTTTACTTATTATGAGTTCTTTTCTTGAATGAGATTAAAATAAATTTTAAAATATTTACAACTTACATTTAATTAATTTTGATGTTTCATTTTTTTTTGCTCTATAAGATAAAAGTTTTGTATTAATCAAAATAGACTACAGTTCTTATTACATTTCATAGAAATATGCTCCAAAAACCCTTTTCACCCTTCCTGATGGCTAGGCACAAATTGTGCAGAACTTTGCCAAACCCTTTATCCAGCCCTCTAATCAAAAGTTTTCACTATATGCCACCTACAACCAAAAACCTATTACATAACATTTAGACCCTACACATAACCCCTTGCCAAACAAAACTATTATCTAACATAGTTACAAAATTGCCACACAAGGCACTACTTTTAGAGATGAATGCATTAACTATACAAAATACTAAATAACAAAAGATAATAGACAATCTTCACTGTTTTCTTGAATGTAATTAATGAAGACACCAATCCAATTAAAGTCTTGAACCAGTTCAATGTGCAATATTTTCTTGAGGAAATTTTCCCCCACCGTAGCCCTCTCACGATGCCTAAACAGATCTGCACCCTTGACATCCAACAGAAAAGGGGTAACACTTAACCACTGCACCCAGCTCTGAGAGAAGTCCCAAAACCTGTGGTCTAGGAATGCCGACCCCTAGTTGTGCAAACCCTAGTGTTTCCTTGAGCCTGCCCAACAGCTCTGGCTTCACCATCCTTCTTTCCATCTTTAAACCCTCCTCCTTCAGAAGTTGCAAGTCCAATAGGGTGGCAAAAAAGTGCGATGTAATGTCAGTTTCCACTCTGTAATGCTCCTTCGCTACCCGGAAATCCTGACCCAAAACCAATTTGGCCACACCCAATGATAAAAAAATGTTTTAACCAGTATCCTTTTTAATCTGGGCTCTGAGATCTCTCCACAAAAGGCCAATTTCCTGGGAGAGCTCACCAAATTGATTGGGGTGTCCATTTCGCCACACTAAAGGCTCTCAGTAAAAATTCAAATAATGAATTTGGACCCCTTTGCCATCTTTTAATATCTCACCACTCGTGACAAGCTTGCCAATTATTAGAATGACCCCCTTCAATGTACTAATGAGCCCAAAAACATCGACTTACCATGCAACCCTTTCTGAATTATGAGAGTGGCTATTGGCCTTTTTGCATGAGCGAAAGTTAAACCTCCTCAACACTAATGGCTCTCCCTTTCCATGTGTTGATGATTATGTATTAATATAATATATGCACTTACCATTTTGATTTATCATTTCTTCCTTTGTGCCATTTTGATTTATCATTTTTTTCTTTGTGCCATTTTGATTTATCATTATCAAATGTCAATTTGATAGATATTTTGAGTTAGATGATATTACACATGTGTTTTACGTAGTGTGTTTTCCCTCGACCACCTTTACCAATGAGTATCCATATGTCCACTAAAATTAGTTGTCTTCACTAATGTTGGTGAATTTCCTTAATCGTTGTTGGCACTTCCTTTGCCAATACATAACTCACGGGTCCAAAGCTGCAACCAATAACCTTTTGATTGTGCAAAATTAGCCTTACAACCACCGATTAATACTTCTTCATTAATTTTTTTTTGCTCTTTATACCCCATTAACATCCATATTAGCTTGATTATTAACCTCCCTATTTGCCTCTTTGAAAGTCATGATTTATTGAGAAATTCATAAAACCCCTCAAGACTTCGAGGATTATATCTAGCAAGACCTAGAGTTTCCAATTCGTCACCCTACCAGATCTCACCACATTGACCACTAGCAAGGAATCACCTTCTAGAACCACATTTGATAATTCCAACTCCTTGCAAAATCTTTTAAATCCAAAATCAATGCTTGAAACTCTGCTTCATTCTTTGTCCCCAATGGGATAAACTTCGAGAGCCTACTAACCCATTCACCTTCCCAATTTCTAATTATGTACCCCACCCCCAACGGACCAAGGTTT
>VDFB02170940.1:0-21177 GCA_007258455.2 Sequoia sempervirens | reverse complement strand
TCTTATGAATGCCTTTCTCCTCTAAAAGATGGTATGTTCTACATCAGTTTTATATTTATTCTGATTCTTCTTTCCCTTGTTTTCCTTTTTCCTTCTCATTAGTAGTTTGTTTGAATGAAATCCAATGTCATTTTTGCAGATCTGGAGTGGAAGTTGGTGTATGTGGGTTGTGCAGAGGATGAGAAATATGACCAAGATCTTGAAACCGTCTTTGTAGGTCCTGTAAATGTTGGGAGTTATCGTTTTGTTTTTCAGGTACTGATTACTCAATCAAATACCCGATTTTAATAGATATAGATGCCTATTCATCAGAAGAAAAAAGGGAAAAAAATACCCAATTGATTTCTTATTGTAGTACTTGATGGCTATACTATTGAGTCCCACTGGCTTACTTTGGTCATTTGTGCATAGTAAAACAACATAGTCCTTAAACATGGTGCACTGGCATGGTTGAAACCTAAAAAGTGCATTTTGCCCTTTTTGGCAGTTTGATTTATTTTCCCCCCCTTCTGTCTTTCCTTGCAGGCTGATCCTCCAAGTGTGGAGGCAATAAGAGATGAGGACATACTGGGGGTGACTGCCATTCTACTGACTTGTTCATACAAAGGCCTAGAGTTCATAAGAATTGGGTACTATGTGAGCAATGAGTACATTGAGCAGGAGCTCATTGATGGCCCTCCAACTAAAGTTGCAATAAACAAGGTGCAGAGACTGATTCTGGACTCCAAGCCCAGAGTTACCAAGTTCCCTGTTTCTCTCCTTTCCCTGCCTTTCAAGCAGGAGCAGGAGATGCTCTGTTTTGTACCCCCTGAGCCCAAATGTTTGAAAGCTGCAGAGGAGATTGAGTCAGATGATGAAGTTGATTTTAGTGAAATCTGGTCAGATCATGAAATTGATATGTTACAGTCATTGGGATGGATTTAGGGGCTAATCAATCTTTTGGGCTAACATGGATTGGGCATTGTAGGAGGGGGGAGGGGCAAGGCATATTGTAAGAGGAGGTCCTCCACCCACTCATTCTGATTTAGGGCTGATGAAATTCAACGGATCAGATGCTGCTCTTCACTTACCCAATACTGTGAATAGTACACCATACGGGACCTTGAAAGCTCAGGATTTTCAAATGTAATCTGCTACCTGGGTTAAGGGTCGTCCTATTTTTCTCAAGGAAACGTTTTCTCTGAACATCATTTTGTGCGCATTATTAGCTTTTTGTGTTGGGGTTTTTAGCAGGTTCATGTAATTCTATACTTGATGAGCATTTAATGCTTTGCTCTGAGAGTTCACTTAATGAAATTCAACTGGGCATCACCAGTTTCTCCAAAGTTCGAGCAATTAACAGCTAAAGAAATTAGCACAAGCAGCCTAAAGGTCGTAAGCTAATCTGTAAAGTGGACATAAGAAGCAAATTAATATGAATCGAAGTCTATTGATGTGAATTTCTTAATCAGAGATCATCTCTTACATGATGTGTGGTAGGTTTTTATTTCATTTTCTATATTTTTTGGGGGTGAAGTTTTAGCTGCTTCTAAAATTATGTTAGATTAAGTTTAAACTACATTATTAAAATATCTAATTATGTCAATAGTTATGTTGATAGGCCTTATTATAACCATAATAAGGGGTTGTAATAGAGTGAGTATATCTAATTATGTCAATATTTATTTCAATAGGTGTAATTATAATCATAATAAGGGGTTGCAATAGAATGAGTGGATAACAAAAAAAACCTTTTTAATATAAATGTGATTGTCATTTGTATGTCATATTCATTACACCCAAATCTTTATATATTTATATAGAAACTTAATTAACTACTACTGATATCTTAAATGCATTTATCTAAAAGATATTGAGAGATATTAATCTTGAAGTGTCAAACTAATTTATATTGCAAATTCAATATAAATTTTTTGAGATTGATATTTGTTAGTATCTTTTAAAATTTACTTATCCATCTTATTAAACATGAGACGATTATTCACAAATTGCTCAACTTTGTTACATAACAAGTTGAGCTATAGATGGTTTTTAATTTATTTTAAATTCATAAACTTAACCTTGGTCCAATGCTCGAGAATCTCTTGAGATTAGAGAATCAAAATAAAGAATTAGTTGTAATTTTTAATGCTAATAATTATATGATATATATTTTTATAACAAGTCATATAATAATAATACTTAAGAATAATACTCAGCCCCTGATGAGTAGGCTAATGATAAAGGTACACTTTTAGGCAGTAAGTCTATTCTAAATGGCCAATACTTGCTTGATGGTTGGAACAAATTGGATGATCATGACTCGCAGCCCCTTCCTATTGTTGGATCCATAGCTCATATTATTTAGTGGTTTCGTTGCTTGTTTGTTTATTTTTTTGTTTTGCATATTTTTTTGCTTGAGGGTAAAAGTAGGCTTTTAAAAGGGTTTGAACCCTTGTACACAGATAACAATAGATTCAACAATGAAGTCCAACAATCAACTAAGGAGCAACTACATGGAGTGCTAGCACAAAGGTTGAAAACTAATAGCTACATATTTAAAACTAACAACATACAACTCACATAATTGGAATAGATAATAAATAGTGCAAGACAATTTGCCCCAAATAAAACAAAAGAGACTAGGGAAGCAATGAAAAGTCAAATAACTTTGAACTTTGACAACATCTTTGTCCTTTGAATTGCTGAAGTAGATTTCCTTCTTGGTCATTCTCTCTCTTTTAATTATCAAAACTAAATTAGAAGATGTCAAATACCTTTTAGAAATTCCTTTGTAAGAACCATCTTGTGGGTTTGATCTCAAATTTTTTACTTGCTTGATATTGTTGGGTGGAAGGGAGGATGAATTGCTTGTGTAGGGTTGATGTCATTTATTTCCCAGTGAAGATCCTCCAACCCACCTCTAACAATGTTCTTCCTACAAACTTTCTTATGTGAATATGGTGTACTCCTTTTATTTTAGAAAAACTAATAGAAGTTGGATTTATTCTTCAAAAAATAAAATAAATCTACATTGTGACACAGAGAGAAAACATATATGATTTGATGCACAAATTATGGACTAGTTTTTCTTTGTATTCCATTATACAAGAACAAACATGTTGATGTTGCATCATCTTTTATGTGGACTCCAAATTTCAAGTTTAGATAATTAACTTGCCAATCAGGTTGGACTAAAAATTTAAGCCATTTAAATCACCACTTGAATACTATTATCTCTAATACTCATTATCTTTATTGTTAAAAATTGATGACCTCAAATAATGATGTATGGGTTTTGAGGAGAGGCGCAAAAGGTCATTTACTATTAATTAGGGTTAGAGATTAATAATACTCAAATATACAAAATTTTCCTTGTTTATGCTCTAAGCAAATCAATCATGTCTATTTTTTGAAACTTTCATATTTTTTGGCAAATGTGGTGTAGAATTTGGATTGAGAGGGGGGGAGCTTATTTAGAGACTTTCCTTATGGCAATGTTGTGTTCTCAAAAATATTTTTAGAATTGATAGTGTTCAATGAAATTGTTTGATTAAGAATTGCTTACTAGTCTCTTTTACACTCACAACTCATGGCAACATGGAAAACTTCAAAGATACATGGCTTTCAATAAAGAAACCTTCAAAGTACATTATTCCTTTCTAATCTAGTTATTTATAATTGGGACTATGAAAAAGAGAATATGTTAATCAACTAAGCTAGAACGAGTTATGTGATGTGCTAGAATAGTTTGACCCTCACTTACTACTAATAGAGATATTGTACACAATTTATCAATTCACATAATATATACCCAACACAATTAGATCAACGCAAAAGGTAATAACCATTCATAAATAACGATTTATGAGGAACAAAATTGGTCATAACATTTTGTGTTAAATACTTCAAGAATACTTAAAGACAATAACCATTTTGCAAATTGGATGATCATGACCTACCTCCCCCTCCTATTATTGGATTTGTAGCTCTTGTTTCTAAACAATTTTGCCACTAGTTCATTTGTTTTTCTCTTCGGGTTGTTGTTTAAGGCCTTTCCATACATATACTACAGGGTGTGACTTTTTCCACCCATCTTTTTCTAATTAAGGGTAAAGATGGGTTTCAAAAGGTCCCAAATCATTATATAAAGCTAAGAATAGATTATAGTGAAGTCGAAGAAACAACCAAGGGGAAACTACAAGAAGCACTATCATAAAGGCTAAAAATCAATTGTTATATATTTATAATTAACAACATAATCAAATTATTGAAGCTTTGCTAGATTGTTGGAGATCGTTGGTGTTGTCATTAATGTCAACCCCTAGTATGTGGAGATTATTGGAGCTGGTGAAGAGTGTTGCATGAAAAAGAGTTATGGTTCAACCCCTAGTGTGGATGTGTTGTGGTTTGAAGTCACATTGATGTCAACCTCTAGTATGGTTAGGAAGCTTGTTACAATGTTGTTAGTTGCATTATGTTGCCTTTAGTGTTGTCACTAATGTCAACCTCTAGTGTGGTGTTGAGTAGGTATTGTAGATGGGGAGTTTTTTGGTGTTACATATGTTGAGTAGGTGTTTGTGGTGTTGTTGATGTAGCTTAGTCACTTGGTTTCCAAGTGCTTTTGAGAAAATTTGAATAAAAGAGTGTGCAGTGTGACATAGGTGTGTTCAGTGTTGTGCTTTGCATTTCTTCATGGTTGAAGATATGACTATGTGGTTTGGATGTAATGATCAAAGGTGTTAAGAGGTGCCATATCTAGAGTTTCAAGTTTTGGATTGTGCAGTAGTGGAAGATATGTTTGATAGTGTGGATGCCTATGTAGAAAGTTGTTTGGGAGAAATGAGATTGTGTCGCATTTCTCCGCGTTGTGGTTTCTTGTCTTGTGGATTTTGGAACGAGCTAATATTGTCTATACATACCTTCCCTTGGATTTTTGTGTGTTCAAGTGTTCCTCAAGGTTGGTTAGTGAGTTGCATGTGTGTGGCAGTGTTGTTGGTTGCACAAAATGATGGTGTTCTTAGTTGGAGGGGGTTGTGGTAGTGTTGCAGAATATTTTGATGATGTTGGAATATTTTGGGATGTTGTGAAGTGTTGCTTTATGGTTTTCATGTTATTTTCAGATTTGGAGAGGCATGTACGTGATTGCTTGCTAGTTTTAGCATAGGTTTGGTCGACCTGGGTACTAGCACTAATTATAGAGATTGTTTGTTGATTGTGGAAGTGTGGCGAAGCATGTCAATGTAGATTTGGGTCCTATTTAACCATTAGCATGGTCTACCTTCACTTCTTTCCACCACAAAGGTTTTTGGTGCCAACCTATTTTGGGGTTGCATGTTTGAGGTGCATATGTTTTATTTTTGCCAACATGGAGAAGGTTTTTGAGGTTGTGGAGGATATATAAGCAAGGTTAATTGTTGGAGATGTGTGTGGATTTGTGTGGTGTGTGTGAGATGCGAATGTGATCAAGTGTGGTGATCTAAGTGTGAGCTTAAATGCCTATGACTCTGGATGCAGTGAGTAGAAGGTGTTGACATTTTCAAGGTGCCTGAAGTTGTTTGAGGTAGTGAGCTGAAGGTTTCAAATGGTGTAGAGTTGCAGTGGTGGATTTTTCCTGTTGCTCTAAGATAGTGAATCTCTTTGTAATAGTCTTCTTCTTTCTTCTTTCTTCTAGACAGTGATTCCTTTGGGAAGTGAGCCCTTGGCAGTGAGCCTTTCTTCTTTTCTAGGTAATGAGCCCTTGGCAGTGAGCCTAATTGTATTTAATGTTGCTATTCATATATATGTGAGCTAATCCTCACCGTGGTTTTCCCTGATCAAATTTTCCACATAAATCTAGTGTTCTATTATGTTTGGTTGTGTTTGCATCAATGTTTCACATGTTTACATTTTGCTAATGCTTAATAAGGGTTTAAATGTTGATAAGGGTTTGAAATTTAATAAGGGATTGAATGTAATAATGTACAACTAATTCACCCCCAGTTGTCTTGTGCATCTAACACAAATCACATAATTTGGACTAATAGTAAATTGTGTAGTACAAATTTCCCCAAATAAAACAAAAGAGACTAGCAAGTGTAGATATAGGAAGGTGGTGTAAATTTGAATATCTCCAAAGGGTTTTGAACTCTATCAACATCCCTACCTTCTAAATAATTGTAGTAGATTCCCTTACTAATCATTCTTCCTTTTTAATTATGAACCTAACCTAGAAGAGATCAAAGATATTTTAGAACTTTATTTTCTAGAACCATATCTTGGGATTGACTTATCCAATTTTATTTGTGCTTGCTTGGTGATGGAAGGTTGAAAGGAGGATGAACCATTTGCATAGGTCTCATATCATTTAATTTTCAATGAGGGCCCTTTGACCTGCCTCTAACAACATCATCCTCCCTACAAACTTTTTTATTATTATAGTGTCCATTATTTTTACAAAAAGTAATAGAAATAACACTTATTCATAAACATAAAATCTAAATATTTCATTATGTTGTATATAAGCACAAAAAATATACGATTCAATGCAAAAATTATGGACTATTTTTTCTTGGTATTTTAGTATACAATTAAAAATATGTTAATGTGGAGTAATCTTTTATGAGATATACCCAAAATTTAGGTTTAAATAGTTAACTTACCAAGCAAGTTGGACTAAAAATTTAAGTCATTCAAATCACCACTTGAACATTCAAGGGTTGCAAAGTTAACCTTAACAATTATTAAGTTATGTTTAATACCCATATTATTTTTATTGTTAAGAATTGATGGCCTCAAATAACAATTTATGGGTTTTGAGGAGAGGTGTAAAATGACCATCACTATTAATTAGGGTTGGATATTAATGATACATGAGCATGCTATTTTTTATTTGTCTATGCTTTAAACAAATCAATTGTGTTATTTTTTTTAAACTTTCATAATTTTGGAAATCATTGTGTTTAGGATAGCTTGTTTAGAGATTGTTGTACATGACAATTGTGTACTTAAAAAATACTCTTAGAATCAATGGTATTGTACAATTCAACTGTTTGATTAAGAATTTTTTACTAATATTTTTTTGTGCTTGCAACTCATGGTAACAATATAAAACTTGAAGATATCTCTTTCAAAAAAGTATTATTTCAAGTAGGTTGTTCCTTTCTAGTCTGGCTATTTGTAATTTTGACTAGGAAAGAGGATAAAGATTAGTGAAGTATTCTAAAATAAGAAAAATAATTGTGCATGAGAATTTGGGTTCATAAGAAATTCTACATCACTAAAAATAATTGTAGGCTTTTTATTTTCAAAACTTCGTAGTTTTCACTGTGTTTGTTGCTTGGAGATTCACATTAGTGCTATAAAAAAAATTTAGATTTTTTATATGTTCAATTTAATTATAGCTATAATTATTAGGAAAGGTGTCTCAACCCTACATCCTAATTTTAAGAATACAAAGAATGTGATTTTTGGGCTATAGAATAGAAAATATTAATTTCTAAGCTATGAAAGTCATTTTAATCCCGAAAAAATGTCATAATTAGTTGTAATCAATTCCCTAGTTAGGAGGATGCAAATATGTTCAATATCTACAATTTAAAATAATAGGCTCAATTAACTTCCCAAATTAAAATTTATGTCCTCTAGAAGTTGGGCCTCCCATATAAAAAACGTAAGAGCATCTATGGTGCAAAAGAGAGTTGTAAGGAGTTACAATTGTCAACCAACTTATGATGCATGCTATGACACATCAGAAGTGTTGGTGCGAATACGGCATTTTTCCTAACTAGTTCACCTAGTAGGTCCTATTCACATGTTAAGTTTACTTGGGTCTTAGGAATCTTTCTAGAATTCTTAGTTGACATTAGATCTTATTTTATCTTCTGTCATTTACTTGTTGTGTCTTAGGTAATGTAATGCTTGTTATCTCATGGCATAGGATTATGAAACTTGTCATGATCTTGTCTAATCTTATGTCTCGCCTTGAGTATATAACCAAGGTGTCTTCAATTGTAAATCAATCCAATTGTAATCTCTCATTTGCATCCTTTGAGAGAATAACATTATTCTCTTAAATTTGATATCTCTTGTGATTTCATAGAAGTTCCTACATATTAGGTGGCTATAATCTTTAACTAATTCTCAAGTACGATATAGAAAATTCTATACCAACTCTTACATGGTATCAAATATTGTGGGATTGCTTCTTATTAGTCTTAATTGAGAGATCTAGGTTGTAGATCTTGGTGGATCTTGAAAATTTGAATATTCTCTTCTCTTGCATCGAATGATGATCTAGAGGATAAAAAATTTGATAGAAATACTATATTTGGGTGTTTCTTCTTCGTGGCTTTGTGTTGTAGGTGAAATTGAAGCTTTTTGGTATAGATATGATCTCACCATTGAGTTTAGAGGGTCCAAGTGTTGGTGTGAATAAATGTCTTATACCTAATTAATTCACTCACTAGGTGATTAAGGGACATATTCACATGTTAAGTTTACTTAGGTCCTAAGATTCCTTCTAGAAGGATGAGTTTTCATTTCTAGATCTTATCTTATCCTAGGTTGTTATGACTTAGTTATCTCATGTGATAAGATTAAGGCACTTGTCATGATCTTTTCTAATCCTATTCACCACTTTTCCTATATAAGAAAGGCATCATATATACTTTGTCATATTTAGTTTGACATTCTTGCATCCTTAATCATAGAATGATATTTTTCTCATCTCTCTCTTGTGGAAGTTATTTTGTCTTGTAGGTGATCCTGGGGTGTTGAGGAGTTTACCATAAACTCCTACACCAAGAATTTTTTTCTTTTTATTTAGTCCAAATTAGACATTGGAGGCTAGATCTACAAAGGTTTGAAGAGGGAGGTTCATTTCTAGATCTAATAAGGATCCATCACTTTAAATAATGTTGGGTCAAATATAATCTCTCCATCATTCTCAGAAGGCCCAAAAACCCCTATTTTCATATATAATACTTCATTTTTGGTGACAAAAAAATTTCACAAATTTTTCGTGCGATTATCTTAAATTTGATGGTCAAATGACCATCATCAAATGTCTTAAAATTTTTTTGGTGTGAATAAATGTCTTGTACCTAGTTAATTCACTTACTATGGAATTAGGGGACATATTCACATGTTAAGTTTACATAGGATTATAAGATTCCTTCTAGAAGTCTTAGTTGTCATATCTAGAACTTATCTTTTCCTAGGTTGTTATGAGTAAGTTGTCTCATGTTATAGGATTAAGACACTTGCCATGATATTTTCTAATCCTATCTCTCACCTTGTATTTATAAGCAAGGCATCTTATGTACATTTGCATATTCAACCAATATTCAATCTTGCATTGTTGAAGCAAGCTTTCTTGCCATTTTCTCTCTTGTGGAAGATATTTTGGTCTAGCAACTATTTTGTGGGTGTTGAGAAGTCACCATTAACTCCTACATGGTATTAGAGATCCAGTGTTGTAGATTCCTTCCTAGATCTGAGGATTTTGTGTTGGCTTGAAGATATTTCTGGGTGCATGTTGGGGTTTCAAGGACCTCACGATTGAATCCAAGGTATCAAAGAAAGTTAGGTTTGTCTTTCATTTTGTTAAATTTGGTTATGTTTTGGTTGTGTTGTGTGGTCTCACAACATGCCCCATTTTACCCTTGGCAAAATGTGGACCCCCTTTTTTCTTGCTTTTCCCTTTCTTTCTTTTTTTGCGTGTATTGGTGTGTTTCTTTTGGAGGAAATGGTAAAATGAAAGTATTGCACCAAAATCCTCGACTCTCACTCAAATTGATGTCTTCCTAAGCTTGGGGTGTTTGCAAATCTCTTTCCCCATGGTTCTACTGATTATTCAGAATTATGAGTTTTTGAGTGTTGGGTGTTGTTGCCCTAAGTGTAGTGCATCTTTTACAAAACTCACATTGTGCCTAGCTAGTCATTGTACCTGGTGAGTTTTCACTTGGGAGAAGTTTTCCCAAGTGTGCATGCATCAACACTTCTTTGGTTAAGCCCGATTGCAACTTTTTGTTTCTTCAAAACTAGAAACCGAGAGTTTTGGGAACTGAGTTCATTTTGAACCATTCCAATCTTACTTTTTACCCACACCTGGGTATCCTTTGCACTTGGTTCCCATAAACTTGGTAAGTAAAAATGCCAATCCTAGTAACTCTTTGAGACTGAGTGTTGGATGATTCAAATCCTATTGTTAGCTATTCATTTAGCATCCAAGTTGGATGCTTCCTCTAATGTCGTTGTCCCACAAGGACTAACATGACACACAAGTATGCCATGTCTACCACTTGTGTCGTTTTCCTTTCAAAGGTGGGCCCCAATATAGGAATCAAGGATTTCATGATGTGAAACATAATCCGCCATGATGGCATCTTTGTTTAGAGTAATTAATGCATAGTAAAAGGAATTAATAAAGGTGGCAAATAACACACATACTTGGCACCACCTCAAGCATGCAGTTGCTTCCATAATACACTACCTTGCACAAGATCATCCATTTGCAAGAACTTTAATGAATTAAAATAATGGTTGTGGTGTGTAGAGAGAAAAAAAAAATTCAGAACACAGAAGAGCACATTCACCAAGGTTTGAACCTATGTTTATTCAATCATACTATTAGTAGAATCAGGTACTTTTCTTTTAACCGAATTCTATAAATATTTATGCATTTTTCTAATTAAATAGAGGATTAACTCTCGTTAATTTGTGAAGAAAATACTATTATTCTTAAGGGGATTTAACCTAATTCATGGTTATGGGTAAGGAATTTTTTTTATGAATTATTAAGAATGCATGATTATAATTAGCCCTAACTCATATGTAGAGCACATATATGCCAATAATGCAAGAAATTAAAGAAGACATGAGTACTTCAAGGAAGAATAATCCCAATGGAGAATTCAAATTTATCGTTTTGCAAGTCATACCTACCTACAAGATGATTACAGATACACATTCAGGAAGCTTCAACGAGTATGAATTCACAAAGAGGATTCATCAAGAAGATGATAGTTAGTGCATTAAGAATATGGTCACTAGTGGAATGCATTTGGCAAGAGGGTTCCCATTGGAAATGGAGGCCCCTGAATTGGTCCTAGAGTGTATGAAATGGTACAACCCACATAGGAGGGTTGTTGTGAAAGAAGGGAGAGTCAATGCAAACCTCTCGACAGATGGTATTGTGTATACATTTGGGCTCCCCCTGTTCAACAAGATGAATACATTTGAAATAAAGGATGTGACCATAACATATATGGGCTCAGAAGAGAAAAATAAAAGGTTCATGTTATCAACATGGTTCCAAGAGAAGATGATGAGGATGTTGAAGCATATCCTAAGGTCATTATTCATTCAAGAAATTCAAGATATGATAACCCTATTGAGAAAAATAGTTGTATGCAGAGCTTCCAACAAATTCTAACCCTAGATGTTTGAACTTATTAGGAAAATGAGGGAAAATCTTGTGTGGATTCGTTGGGGAATATTTATTAGTGATAGATTGCATGAACATATGCAGACATTTTCAACTACCTAGTGGTTCACAATGTCCTCATATGTTGTATATTCATGTTCCCTAAGGGAAAATATATAAGGTTTGAACAAAATAGGTACTCTGGGAAGAGAACCAGGAAGTAATTTGATTTATCATAATTTTCCCTAGATTACTGATTACCAGTATTGAGAGCACTACCAAAGGGTAAATGATGTGTTTGCTATGAAGCTGGTAAAGATGATGGAAGGGGATAAATCCAAGAGACTTTCACTTGAAGCACATGATGTTATACACGTTGTTGGATGTCGATTTATTCAGTTTCCTACATTTACCTACATCAAAGTGGAAGGGTTTACAAACTATCCCTTCATGTTGCCCTTATATCCAATAGACAAGATATTGCTACTTGAATTTGCGAGATAGGTGTTGTCATGTGATAATATTTTTTCACAAATACACAAGAAATGATCAATGAAATTCCCTATCACTATTGGGAATTATAAATGCATGTTGGCTAAAAATTCCAAGCTATCCAAAGATGAGTTGAAAACCTATGGGCTGGAGTTCTTCATGCTTCAGAGGGAAAATTATGATTTGGTGGAGAGTCATGCCAAGAATATAAGCAAGAAATATGCCCATGTTCCTCACCTAGAGGACTATTGGTATGATTGTGATGATGACCACATTGTGAGAAAGCGACCATATCAAAGGTTATCATTGTCTCAAATAAAGGTTCTCAGAACTCATGATGTTCTTGAACAAATGGATGTTGATAATGGAGATGTAAGCAACCTAGATTATGAGTCAGATAAATTCTATGATGAACCTATCCTAGACCCTGACTGGAAAAAGGAGGCATTAGCCATTGAAGAAATCTCTAAACAAGTATTGAATTATACTCAGTCTTGGATAAATGGTTATCTTAAAGTAATGAAGGAGGTTGGGATAACACCCATATACCCTCGCAATAATAAGAGGAAACAAAAGTTGGTAAGTGAATTGGGGTATAGTTGGGGTGTTGAACAAAAAAAAAATTGTTGAAGCTAGGGAAGAAGTCTCTGATACCTCAAGCAAAGGAATTTCAATAGCATCACAACTAGCTAGTCCAAATAAAGAAACCATGGCCACTTTGGCCAATATAATGGAAACACCAAAGGTGGCATTTTCTTCCATGGACCAGGACATTTCTAAGAGCATAACCCCTGAATTTTGAAGAAGTGGGAATGAGAGCACAGGTACATACTAGGAAAATTTTGGCATTGCAAAATATAGCAGCTATGTTTACCTCTCCACCTTTTGTTATTACAACAATGAGACAAAATTTGGGAGGGATACCTATAGTTATAGGGGAAGATTTTGAAATAAATGCAAAGGAAGCTGTTGGGAATTTTGAATAATGGTCTACTATATTGGGATAATTTAAGCAGAAATAATCTAAGGGAAATCTGATAATGTAGCCTGTGGTGGAAGAAGTGCTTGATTCAGGATTGTATCCAGAAAACAAGGAAGAAGGAGAATTCATAGCAAAATAACTCACCCAAGAGGTGGGAAACCCTAAAGAAATAAATACAAGGGAAGATGTGTCACCACTGAGAGAAACATGGGCACTACAATCCAAATCCTTGTTTCCATTGTTGATGAAGATGAAGAACATGAAGAGGTAGTTGATAATCATGCAATTGAGGATCAACCTTCACTAGTGAATACAAAAGTTAGGTGATGAATGGTTACAATAATGGTATGATGTTTCAATCATTCGAAGGTTATTGTTATACATGTAATGGGATTTGGAATAAGGCTTCTAAATTCATATCTAAAATGAAAATAAGTAAGTTTTCTTTGCAACAAGGTGTCAAATGCTATAAGTGTAATGAACTACGACATATAGCTAAGTTTTGTAGAGGAAAGAATGCAAAGCCCTCTGCTTCACAAAAGAAGATTGAATCGATAAAGAAGGTTAATCCAATTGAAGTAAAGAATGAGATGAACAAGATATGGAAGAAAAAGGAAGAGAATGAGGTGAAGAATAATTTTGTTCCAAATCCTGGTGTAGATGTTTCCTCTGAAAACTAGATAGATAGCATTGGCTCAGGGGAGTTTTAGCAAAAAACTTTTCAGCCCCCTTGCCAAAGGTGAGATGTTGATGTCTTCAACATACTGGTACATGTGTAGATTGATATGCTTGATCTATTGGTGAAACCTCTGGTGATAAATCTCTAATTGAATAGATTTGCAAAGTGATTGGGAGTGTCTATGATATCACAAAGAGGGTTTGAAATTTTTTATTATCTAACTTTCCCTACTGCAATTAACACGCATATTAGGTCACTAAAAAAGGGTTTATAGTTTGTTATGCATATTTAAAAGTTATTTTTGTTCAAGCATTTGAAGTGGAGAGTAGAGCGAAGGAAATTCCAGTATAAAAAAAAAACCTTACCGCATGAAGACTCACAATGTATTTACTATTTCTTGCAAAACCCTAGTTTCAGAGAAGTGCAAGATGTTTACTCCACAAGTTATTGATGTGCTTGAGAGGCCAATACCTAAATTCAAGAAGAATCTACACAAATCCATGGAGAAGCATAAGGAAGGTGTATTTTCTAGGGTTACTTTGAATGTGTTGCACACATAGGATATTTAAATTTATATACAGCCAAAGTTGGATAAATATGATCTTCTAGTGGAGTTTAGGGATAAATTATTAATTGGCAATAATTTTGAGCTAAAACCAGAGTATGCCAATTTGACCGAGAATAAGTTGTATGTGTGGAATGAATTTACTAATTTTTTCTATGATAATGAGTGGATGAAGTATGTTTTGAGAAGAATTCATGACAAATTCATGTGGTTGGATATGCCACACATGATAAACAAAGAGGCAACTAGGGTTGTTACTGATTTGTACTCTACTAGACTAGCCTAAACATTGAAGGTCATAAAGAATGAAGTTGTAATGAAGCTCATCAGAGTGAAGTTTGAAAAGTGTTCCCTAATTGTGAATGACATTGAAGAGCTGATAGTCACATATGCTTCTATGTTGATTGGTTACAATATATTTTCACAAATAGAGAGAATTCTATCTCTACCACCGCAATACACATAGCACATCAAATGGTAAAAGAAGGAAAATATTTTGATCTTTGTGAGCTCCTAAGATTACAAATGATGGAGAATTTGTAGAAGAAAAAGGAGTCAAAATACCCTTTCCAATATGGTAATTTTATCATTTGCTTGATGTTTTACTTTCTCAATGAGTTACTCGAAGCAAAGAATGTTGTATGGCTAGATAATGTTCCTATAGCCACTCAAATTAGATACCACTTAAGGAGATTCATTGGTAAAGAGTCTAGTGGTTCAATGTTGTGGCAATTATTTAAGTATTTTCAATCTCAGATGCAAGAGAGAGAAATAATTTCTAGAAAATTTGTGGATAAATACAAAAATGAATTGACTTTTATGGTTAGTAGAGATTATTGCTATATGGAAGCAGTTGAACCCACAATGGTTTGGGTTCTGAAACTACCTTATGAGGTAGATGGGTCAAAATGCATTGGGTTTGTAGAGATTGTGTTGAGAAAACCTAGGGATACAACAATTGAAAGGTTTGGTACTTATAAAGAGAAATCAAGCAAAGAGAACCTTGAAAAGAAGAAGGATATTGAAGAAAAAGTAGAAAAGATGAAGACTAATTTGGAGAGAGAGTTTGGTACACCTAAGGACCTTGCAAAGAAATATAAAGGTACATTTTCTCCTTTGTAAACTACTCCATAGAAGTCAAGAAGGTCAGGTAGGACCTCAATTTCCACACCACCTATTGTTACAAATCCTTCTAGAATAAAGTCTACATGTGGTTATAAAAAGAAAGATACATCAAAAAATTTTGTGCAACAAAATTCTCCGAAGAGAAGAAGGAAAGAAAAAGCCATAAGAGAAAAGGATATCGGTGTTGAAGAAGAAGAGGAAGAAGAATAAAATCAGTTGGTACAAAAAATAAATTCAAAGGTCGGGCTTGGGAACAGATTGGTACAAAAAAGGAAAAGAGAAAGAGAAGACCCCTTTAGTCTAAGAGCATAGTCCCATGAAGTTTGATGCATTATTCAGTTCTATTATAGATTATGGTGCACTAATAGAAACAAAACTATTGTATGAAGAGTCAACTCCTTCTAACAAAGCTACAATTGAGAAGGCAATATAGATGTATATGATAAAATTTGATGTGAATATAGGTGATATTCATGACCAACTCCTAGTGAGTCTTGTAGATTCACTTAGTTCCAACAAACAAGAAGTTATGGTGGAAGAAGAAAAGATAGGAAAACATTCCCTGGAGAAAATTGGAGTAACCCTTGCTAATGAAGAAAGAATAAGGTTTTTTAAATCACAAGAAAAATAATTCAAGAACAAACATAGGGTAGATACCCTAATGGAGAAGGACTTGGAAGAAATCAAAATGATGGAGAGTAAAATAGAGGAGATAACAACCAAGATTCTTGCAGAAATGAAGAAAGTTGTGCTTGTAGATAAGGAAACCACTCCTCCAGATACTAAAGATCAAATGTAGCAAGATACACCTCTTCCAGAAATCAATGAGCCGGTCATAGAGCAACATGAGCATCAAAAAGAAGAAATGTTGAAAACACTCCTCCAGATGTGGAGAATAAAGAAGATAAGCAAGATGCCCAAGAGAAGATTGAAGCACAAAAAGAAGAATTTTTTTCCTCCAAAAGATGACAAGATTATATAAGGGTGCTCTAATAGTGGAAAGAAAGAGAAGAGTGATACTCATGCAGATGAAAGTACTAAGACAAGTGGTGAATCCTTAGGATCCTCTGGAGATTCATTGAAATATCTTTTAGATATGCAATTATAGTTTCAACCAATGGTGAAGCACAACTGCTCTAGATTCTTATGCAACAAGGCCAAGTGGACCTAGATAAGATTTACCCTCTACATAAGCTACAACTTGGTGATGTTTTTCATGCTTCTACAAGAAAGGAGATTCTTCAAACTCACTAGAAGAGTACTAAGTTGGTGGATGCAGTTGTGAAGGTACTGCAAGAAGGAATTCCCAAAATTTCTATTGACAATTCTTTATCTAGTGTGCGAAAGTTGAAGTTAGTGTTAGAATCCTTTAAGGTGTATTCTTCTACTTTGGAAGAGAAGATAGAGAAGGAAATGGAAAAGAAAATAAATGATAAAAGGCTAGTTGATGTCTCTAATAAGTGTAGCACTACACATACTAAGTTGTTAAGAAGTGTTTGGATGAAGCCAAACAATTATTTCAATTTTGTTTGAAGTGGCCAATTTCTACAAGGAGCATTAAGGATTAGATGGAATTAATTGAGTCTCAAATTGTGTTGGATCTTTTAAATACCAACCAGATCTTCCAGGAAGCCTATGGATTTTCCAATTCCAATGATTAGTGACCTAAAAGGGGTTGGCCAACGAACAAGAGAAAGTGATTTAGCTTTCCTCCTGCACTTCAGGCTCTAAAAAACCCAAGAGGGTGATCCTACAATGCACTCACAATATTCCTTTAAAATATCTTCACATACATTGCATATTAAGTAGATACATTCTCATACCGATGACTCTAGAAGTGACAAGTTACGAGGAATTGGAAAATCCTTCACACCATTATGACTAGGAGTAGAGAATGGACAATTGAAATGAAAACCATAATAACCATCACCATACTAAAGTTGAATTTAACTAAATCAATGGTTCTTTGCTATGATCCAACTGACCTGATATATTTTGAAATTACTCAATGTATAGAATCAATGCATTATCCTAGGGTGATGGGATCGAAGTCACAACACACTATAATGCAATAACTAAAGCATTCAATATTTATAGGTCCCATTAAATATTTGCATTGAAAATTCATAACTCAGACTTTCCGTACAAAACATACTTAGAAATACTATGAATTAACTCATAAACCAATGATTGCATCAAAGCATTTTAATCAACTACTTGAATTGAAGCAACAACACAAACACACATCCAACCACACGAATTGGAGACCAATGAGACAATCCTTGATTATTTCATTGTTGATTTATGAACATATACATAGGAGAAAACTTACATGAAATTTTCCATTATCGATTCTCAAATGCTATAATTGTTGCAAAAAATTTAAGTTAACTGTGAATATAGACTCATATCCTAAGACTTAGCAAGTAATTCTATATCCATTATATGCTTGTACTCATAAAACTTCACTATGACTACCTGAGATCAACCAAAACTTCAAAGATCCCTACACAATAGCCTTGAAATCCCTTTTATATGATTAAGGGAGCAAAACAAGCATTGGGATATTGGCTAATTACATTTCATTTCATTCAGCATTTCAAGCATATTTCACTTCATTTCAACCCCAAGGTGGTTATATTTACACTTTAAGGAAAATGGGGGGAAAAAACAAAAGGACAAAACTTGTAAAATTTTTTGGAGCTTGTATCCTCATTGTTCAAGAATTCCATGTCATCATCCATTTGGAAAAAGGTGTAAAGAATGAGAGAAAAAGAAACAAAACAAAAGGAAAGGATTGGTTGGGTTACCATGTGCATCTTCATATTGTGAGGATATAGATTTCCCTTACACAATTATTTCAAAGGCCGGACCTGTACTATACTCGACCATACTCTATATTCCTCTCGCCACCTTCATGGCTTACTCAACATATTTTTCCAGACAATCTTTATATTCATCCTTAGTGGGCCAATTAATATCAAGTAATTTCAGCACCTTTTTATTGTATGCATTGTATCTTGCATCAATTACCACTCTCGCTTCTTTCACCAAGGTGTCTATGTCTATTTGGATTCCAATGAGAGTATCAATAATTCCATTCAACAAAGTTAGGTCCAATTTGTCATCAACATATCATATTCATGGACCTGTAGTTGTTTGATGCTTGAAGAATTCCATCCATGGTGCATAATCCATGAGTGTCCCATCTTCATTGAGGATCTTGGGCATACCACGTTCCTCCATACTCCTAAAACCTTTGATTTTACTTTGTAGCTATGTTTCAATTTGTTCATGAGAATTTGTGATCTCACCAATAATCTCAATTTCCCTTATGATATATGGGAGATTTGTTGGAGCTTCAGGATCATCCTTTGTGTTTGCTTGTATTTCCATTAAACTATTCAATCTACTGCTCCACTTATTCCAAGTGTTTTGGAAAACCTCCTGAACATGTTGGAACCTTTCAAAGGCCTCATGTATACCTTTATATGTTAAACATGCATCTTCTACTTTAAAAGTTACCTTTGTCAATTTATGGCCTAAGATCGCATCAGCCATACCCTTTGTGATCTTATTCATATCCTCCTGGAGCTTAATATTTTCATACTTAACTATTTAGTGTTCATTCTTCATGGAAATAATTCTTGACTTGCAGGTTTCCTTTTCCTGTGATGAAGTACTAGCTAGGGAAGTAGGTAAGGTCTTTTGACCTACACTAACTAGAGTAGCCTTTAACTTATTGTATTCCTAAACCAATTTATTATGCTTTTCCAACAATTTCATGTATCTGGCCTGAGAGATCTCTACAGTGTCCACACTCAACATGGTTGTGTACATTGTTTTGATATTAGGGAAAAGCAGATTTTGAAGGGATCCAGTAACCCTTTACAACAAGAAAAGCCAGGCTGCAGAAAGGACAGCCTGCAGCCAACAAAAAAGCCAGCACCCAAACAAAACCCATCAAGATTTACAATTAGCACTTTTCTTGTGGGAGTGAAGAGTCATGTCGAAAGAAGGCCGTGAAGATTTATCTTTTTTACCCTTGACAGTAATCCATCCTTCTTCCACCTGCGCAGCCATACTATGCCACACCTTCTTAATATTTTTATGATGATGAAAGCCAACAACCTTACACTTGGGGTTGTCCTCATGACTACTTTGTAAAGATAGAGACTTATTAGAAAAGCTGCCGGGATGAACAGCCGAGGTGCTTTCACCCTAAGAGGCAACCAATGGCTCAATAGGGGTTGCCTTAACAACCTCGCCAATAGAGACGACCGGAGGGGGGGTTCCAAGGTCCTGTGGTTCTGAAACAACCACCTCAGAAAAACTCCTGTTATGATCAACATTCTTCTCAACAGTATAATGTTGTTGAGAAGCACCTTTCCACCAAGTTGATGTCTTAGTATTTTTCTCAAATCCACAATGTGCAGCAGCGTGTCCGGTTTTGAAGCATCTCCTACACCGGAAAGGAATTCCTTCATAATCCAAAGATTGGATCCAAGAGCCTTTAGAAGATTTGAGTAAGATCTCAACAGGTAACCCTTTTGAAACATTTAAATCGACCAATATGCGAGCAAAGGTGGAATGAAGAATGTCAGAAGATTCATCATCCACCATCAAAAAATCTCCAAGAGCATCACCCACTTCCTCCAAAAGAGAGTCATTCCAAAGATGAAGGGGGAGATTAGGTAATCGAACCCAAATTGGGAATTTGTTAAAAGTTTCAGAAACAGGGTTGAAATCAGAATGCCAAGGTTTGACCATCAGCAAAAATTTGTCTTCCCAACTAAAAAATTTGTCACACAAAATAACATTTCTGTCCTGAGCATTGTCAAATTTTGCCACAAAAAATCCTTTAGCCATAGGATAAATGTGAACTTTACCCAAAATAAGAGGTTCCCATTCAGAAGTAATCCAAGAGTGCAGAAGAGGGAGGCTGGGCCAAAATCCTTTGAACCGACAAATCACTCCATGAACAGAGAGGTCACAGCTGTCTCCTCAATTTCGTTGACAGTTTCATCTTTTAGCTTCACAGAAGATTGTATTCCGGACCGGAATAAAACCTCCAAAAACCCCCTTAGACCGACACTCATCCTGGCTTTGGCCAACACCAACACTCTTAGCCTGCCCTCCACCATGCATATTCACACCAGGAACATTAGCCATTCTAGACGCCGTAGGAACAGGGCCACCACTGCCCTATCCGCCACGTCGCTCCAACCTTTCCCCTGCAATCTGATAGACCAGCACCCGAGCCATCCGCCAGCAAACCTTCCGCTAGACCTAGTTGTGTGCATTGTTAGTCTTGCAGCTTGTAGGGCTTTCATCTCTAAATCCCTACCTATGATCAAGTCTCCTAAGAGGCCAGTCATTGCTCTACTAAGTCTAATTCTTCCTGAATTTGGCGTCAATTGCCAAATAGCCAATGCATGTAGACTAGGACTAAACCCTGAACCAAAGGTTCTCTCATCAAAAGTTTCTTCTAACACCACAACACTTGTGTCATTTTTGATTGCATCTAGAGCAATTATTGATGACAAGCTCTAGCTAGGCATCACCAGCATTCCACTATCCTTGGCCAATCTCCTAGCTTCCACAAGATTCATTTGCACAATTTCCTAAATAATTTCTTCTTCAGTCTTCTTTCTAACTTCCTCCAGTTGGGAAGGGTCCACTCCCTCCTGAGCCTTTTGTATCCTATCATTTATTTTTTGATCCTTGAGGTCAGCCATGTATTCCCTAAATTCTCTTGTTGTCACAAAAGAATCTTCTAGAAACTTAGCACAAGCTAGTACCCTTGCATCATTATCTCGACTTTCATCATATTCCCAAGGTACTAGCCTATCATCTAGGACAAAAGGTTCCATTACATCCCCAATATCGGGGTGTGAAAATTCAAACTTTGCTCCTTGTTTAGCAGGTACAAATTTGGTGGATGGATG
>VDFB02170938.1:0-40757 GCA_007258455.2 Sequoia sempervirens | reverse complement strand
TCTCAACCATTTTCAAAATAAATTAGTAGTTTAAAAGTAGACTCAAGCACTTTGATCCTTGTTTTTGTTCCATCTCAAAATTTTGAGTGTAACTATCCTCATAATTTCACGCCCAAGGTCGATTTCTATTTTTAGAAAAAAAGTGGCCACTTAAGCCCCTTTTTTGGGAACCATCTTGGTGCACTTACCCCTATAAAGGATGAGTTTGGTAATCTGCATTCTGAACCTGCTGAAATATGTAATTTATTTAAGCAATTTTATGAAGGTCTCTTCAAATATGATCAATGGCAGGATATTCAAAATGTCCTTGAGGATATGGTTAGAGATTATATACCTAAACAATTGGATGATGATTATAGGTGATACCTTGATAGACTTCTTTCTTTAGAAGATTTGGAAAATGCTCCTTTTTTTATGTCCCCTTATGAAAGTTGAGGCAATGATGGACTCCCTATGGAATTTTATCAGGCTATGTGGCATCACAATAAGGAATATTTTTATTACTTGTACCTTGAGGCATTTGAAAAAGGATCTTTAGGCCCAACAATTAATGGTGGCATAATCAAACTTCTCCCCAAAGGAAAAAAAGAGGATACTATCCATGGTTGGAATCCTATCACACTTCTTAATACCTCCTATAAAATCATAGCAAAAGCCCTTGCAATTCGACTTAAACCTGTGGTGCAAGGAATTGTTTGAGCTGAGCAAATAGGTTTCATTGTTGGAAGATATATTCTTGACAATTTGATTTTGGATTGGGAAACTTGTGAATGGGCTCAACAAACTTGTCAGAATGTTATTCTCATCAAACTTGATTTTGATAAATCTTATGATAGGATTCGATGGAATTTTATCTTTAGCATGCTTCATTGGTTGGGATTTGGTCCTAAAATTCGAGCTTATGTTTGAATGTTGTTGCAAGATGCAAATGCTCAGATTATTATTAATAATTTGATTACAACCCCTTTTCCTTTACATAGATCTATTCGTCAAGGATTCCCTTTAGCCCCATATCTTTATGTGCTTACAGCTGACGCCTTGGGTTATATGCTTCAAAGTGCATCCAAAATGAAGATCATTTCAGGTATATCCATCCCTCAAAATGAGGTTGTTATCAATTCTCATTATGTTGATGACAACTTATTATTTTTACAAAATTCTGAAAAAGATATCTCCAACACGATGGATATTGTGGAATTGTATTGTGTTGTTTCTAGATCTAAGATTGCTAATGACAAAACATAATTCTTGATGATTCAGGACAGGTCTATCCCTCATTGGATACCCTAGGAATGGAAGAAAATTAAACATGGGGAAATCATGAGATATCTTGGGATTCCTTTTGGTCTTGGGGTACCTCTCTCCGATATGTGGAATTGGTATCTTAATAGAGTCAAAACTAAGCTTTTTAATTAGGGAAACAAATTTCTTTCTTTAGCTAGTAGAATTCAAGTGGTTAACAAAATATTCTTGGCCACTCATGTTTACTACTCATCTTGTTGGATGCCCTCCAATAAAGGTTACAAGGATTTGGTTAAAATTATCCGCAAGTTTTTATGGACCAAATGGAATGGCAGTATTGGCTTCATTGCCACTTCTTGGGATCATTGCATTCAACCCAAACATAAAGGAGGATTGGGCTTAATAGACCCTAAAACACAAGGGATATGTTTAGTAGCCAAATGGATTATAAGACCTATCAAAGGTGATGAACCTTGGAAACTTCTTATACGAAACAAAATTTACCTTGCTTCAACTAAGGGAAAATGGCAAGCTGTGGGCTGGTTAGATAAAATTCTTCATGCACCGTTTTTCTCTATTAAAGCTTCATTTCCATTTCAATTAGTTTGGAAGGCGTGGCAATATACCAGTCATCTTCTAAAGTGGAGAGATTCTTCTCTTCGACATGGGTTTAGTTTTTCCACTTTGTCTATCTAGTGGAACAAACATATTATGTATCATGGGCAACCTCTAGCCTTAAGTTTTCAGAAACAGATTTATTTTCTATAAAAAAAAGGCATCAATAATGTGGGAGACCTTTGGGATTTCATTATCTTGAATTGGTTACCTTGGCATATAGTTCAATCTCATTTTAAGTTAAGCAATAACTACAAGGCATTTGTGATCTTTGTGCAGTCATTGACTCCGCTAGAACTTTCCATGAAGCTATGCACCCCCATCCAATACAATTTTTTCAAAGATTGGCTATGGTTATCGACTTACCCATTCTTAGTTTTTCCTTTGAAAAAAAAATATATTTGTAGTTTCTCCCTCATATGCCCATGAAGTCTCGCTTAAACTTGAAATGGAATTGCAGATTTAGTGAAATTTTTTGGGCCAAACTTTCTGCTCAAATTTGGAAATCAAAAGGCAGTTCTAAGGCTCAATTATTGGCCTTGAAGATTCTACATTTCAAATTGCCTATTGGGTGAAGGATGAAGTGTATAATGGTCCAACCCCTTAATTGTCCTTTTTGCTAGAAATGTGAGGATATGAGGCACATTTTTTGGGGATGTCAGTTTGTGAAAAAGCAATGGAATTATGTTTTTAATGCCCTGCCTACTATTTTTGAACATAAACTTAATTGGAAATGGGCCTTTCTTGGAGTTGGGTTACATAATAATGTTATTGTTGATGGAGTTCGCCATGTTATTTTGTTCCATCTTTGGAGAAATAGATGTAAAGCAGTGTTCAACAGTAATGATCACCAAGATTTTGTAGTTCTAAAGCTTTACTCTAACATACTATATTGTATTGCTTCTCTTTTTTGTCTTCTATAGGCCTATTCCAAGAAGAATGTAAAGATGGACACTCAAATCCAATGCATCAAACATCAAGTGGATCTCTTGCTCAGAAAATAGAAGATTTCTCAAGGGTTAAGGCCTTTTTTGTTGCTGTAACACTATTGGAGTTGTTGTTATGGCCGGTCCATTTATTAATGGTTCAAAGGACTTCATTATTGTTGTTCCAACATATAGATCCTAGTTTTGACTTTGTTGCTAATGTTTATGTTGTTGCTCTATAGTCCAGTTTGGTTGTTCTAGTTTGGCTTTGTTGTTCCAGTTTGCTACAACTGGAATGTATCTTTTTGGTGAAATCTATTGTTATTTTTGTAATCATTGATGCTTAGTTAATGTTATATTTCCTGTTGTTATGTCAGATTGCTACTATTGGTGGTTGTGTTTTGGCCATTAAGTCTGGTTAGTTTCTCTGCAGTTTTTAACTGCATTTCTTTCTTTGTATTTTGCATTATTTCAATACAAAAAAAAAATGAACAAGAGAATATTGTGGGGCCAATAGCAAAAGAATTGTACACCATCAAAATTCTTCCAACTGATAAGCAAGGCACACATCATGACAGTAACTTGGCATTTAAAAATGGAAAGAATTTCGTACCACCTGCAATAATTCACACTATTGTGATTGTCTCCAACAAGCTCATCAATGGAACGATATTCAACAACTCCATACTCCATAGAGATTGTAATCTAGTTTGTGTATTGTATTCTCTCTTTGGAAGACATAGAACATGTTCATTTTTATGATATTCAACAAAAGCTTAGAAATTGATAGGCTTTCACTATAATTTTATTGAGTTATAGGGCATTAGGGGAGAGGGGCCCATAGTGGAGTGGGGTCCAATAGTGGGGATAGAAGTAGTCAGCAGTGGGCCCCATAGTGGAGCACCTTAATATCCAATTGAAAAACACTTTTTAATCCATAAAGTACACAAACTGACAAATCATGTGATGCCACATCAACCCACTAATAAAACATGACTTAGTGCGCCACTATTGGTGTCACTTTTTTTTGGGGCCTTTTTGGATACCTCATCAAAAAGCATATTGATGTGGCCTCATATTTGATGATGTAGCCCTAAAACGAAATATATAAGCACATGAGTTGCCAAATAAACTATTTTACAAAATTGGGAGTGATTTGAAATTTCCACATAAGATTCTTAGAGATGCAAAGTTAGGGTGCTCCACTATGGTCCCCTCTCCCCTAAATCAATTTTGATATTTCATAGTTGGAATTATTTGAGAAAGATTTATTAGTCTGTGTAAATAGAGGTTTAATTAGTTTTTTATTTAAAGAGGAAAAATCAGACATCATTTTTAATTGGCGACATATTATATTATTAATTTTTTTAATAAAATTATTATAGAAGCTTGTGTCATTTGGATCAAATCTATGGTTTAAGGTATTGTAAAAGTTGAACAAATAGGTTTTCTCTGGTGGCTATTACATTCTTGATAACTTAATTTTGGCATAGAAAGCTCATGAATGGGCTCAACAATTAGGATAAAATACAATGCTAGTCAAACTAGACTTTGATAAGGCATATGACTAATCAATATACAATAGCTTTATTCTCAATATTATGGAATGACTAGGTTTGGGCCTAAAATTCAAGCATGCCTAAATGTTCCTTAATGATGCCAACAATATGAGTAATCCATTCCCATTACAATACTTCATCAAAGAGGGTTGTCCTTTATTGTCATTTCTATATGTTGTTACAATAGATGCTTTGGGTTATTTGATACAATATCTAACTAAAAATGAAGTTCATATTAGAAAAATTCATTCCTTAAAATGTTATAATTATTAACTCACATTTTCTTGACAATAGCATTTTTCTATTAAATTTCAAAAGAGAACCTAAAACCATAAACATTCTAGATCTGTATTATTCTATATTAGGATTTTAAACATTCTAGATAATTAGATAAACTGAAATTTTATTTTGTTTTTTGTTTTTATTTGTCTCTTTATAATAAGTATTTTAGTTTTACAATATTTTTTATTTCTTAAAATTCAAAACATTCTAAATACAATCATTTACAATCTTCTTTATATAATTTTTTTATCTAAAATTTCTTAATAAAATTTAGAAATCAACTAAAAATTCAACTACTTTCTATTTGTTTGAAAATGAAATTGTAGATTAATAAAAATAATTATACACTTAAATCAAAACAATACTAAAAAAAAATCACAACACAAATTTAACATGGAAAACTTCTAATATAGAGGAAAAGCTAAGTCCATTGATTGTGAAAATGTGTCTTTCCTACCATCCTTTATTAATGGTAAAAATATATATAGCATGTGGGTAACCTTTCCTTCTACTTCTATTATTTCTCTCACATTGAATAAAAATATATAGTAATTTTCAATTCTCAAAACATTAATGATTTGAATGTTCATGTACGAGTCTTATTTAAGATTTTGAATGCATAGTTGAGTTTTCTCATGTCTTAGGTAAAAATAAAATCACTAGAGAATAATGCCTATAAGATTTGGCTTATAAACTTAAATACATGTATACATGGACTCGTACATGCATGCTATAGTCTTGGATGCCTACACACTTATGGTACAAACTAAAATTTGATCCACCCATATTACAATATGCTTATAATATAGTTCTATAGTTCTATAGCACTATCAAGCATCTATCTCTATATGTACATATTATTTTCTATTCCTATTTTTTTGTTATATTATATTATTTTTCTAGATCCTTTTAGATCACATGGTTAGACCCCTATCCAAAATGAAAATTTTATGGAATCATGCCACCATTATCTAATCACTCTATGATGATTATCAATTTGAGAGGTCTTCAATTATAGTGTCAAATAGGTGTATGATTAGGGTTTGATTTTAAGCACTACTATTAACAAAGTTCAAGTTTTACCTATATGTCTTGGCTTTTGAGTAGTCCATGTGTATTATTATCCTTATAATATAATGGTTTTCAACCCAATAAGATCCAACAAGTTGAACTTATCAAGCTCTTAGGGTTAATTTTTTATTCCTTGGTGGTGGTGCCACATGTGGTACCTTATCTCTACTCACATTCTTGATAGCTTAGTCCAAGATTGAATTGTTATTATGGTGACCCATGTGTATGATATTAAACCCTAATTTCTTTGGATATTTTTATTATTTTATAATTCAAAATTTCTTAGTGCCTTTGAGGCCTTCTAAGCTTCCTCTTAATTTATCATTATATTTTCTTCACAAATACTCTATACCCTTGGAGTCAACTATGCAAGTTCCTAGGCCATATGTACATATTTAAAGCCATGTATTAGTCTCCAATTTTAAGGATTTCTCCTATAGTGACAAAAGTATCATATAAAGTCTTATCTTGGTTGTTTTGATGAAATGCACAAGATGTTTTCTCGCTACTAGGGACCATGTATGTTATAGAATAATCATTTATTATTGTCGAATGATTATATTTTTGTTTGTGTGTTATTATCCATTAGTTACTAAATTAATCTTGGTCAAATGTACATGTAATTATCTTTCTTGCAAATCTAAAGCTAATAAAGGAGAAGAAGAGATATTAAAAGCAGCTTCAATTGAATAAGTTAGTTTTTAGTTGAGTAATTTAGTTTCTAATTTCTAATTAGAGATTGATTTTTGGTTAGATCATCTAATAAGTAAAAAAGGAAGGAAAGAAAAATTGCATCTTTTTCATTTGTTTAACTAGAAAAATAATTTTATTTCTAAAATAAATTTAAAAAGCTGATGGATAAATAATTAAACATCAATTTTAATAGTAGTTTTCTTCCTTTATTCTAGTTAACTTTAAAACATGAGTTTTTTTGTTTTTTTGTTTATTTATGGATTCACAACTTTTTGGGTGATTTAGAAGAACTACAATTTAATTAAGATTTTAAGAGAACTTAAATGAAAACAATTTAGAGGAGGAAAGAGAAAATAAGATTCTTTAGTTAATAATATTTTTTTGGGTTACAATAATTCTAAAAAGGAAACGATTCCTTAAATTAAGTTTGATTAGTTTTCTAAGTGTTTTAATTAATTGTTTTTTCTTTTCTAGGTTGATTTAAATATTTGGGTAATATCAATGATTAATTATTGTTATCCTTAGTTGAGATGGTAATTAAAGTTAAGATGCCATAGTATTAGATATTTGAGTTTTGTTCTATCTTTTATCTAGTCAAGATAATCATCATTTTGTTGAGGGTTACCCATTACAGTGGACTGTTCTTGGGGAGTGTCTTTGTCCATCTTGTTGACTAAATGTTGTTGTCTGAATCTTTACCCTATATCATCATTATAGTCTTTCCAATCAATGTTAGTTAAATTGTCTTGGTTAATGTGGTTAAATTGTCTTGGTTAATGTGGTTACTCAGTGATAGATGATTGTCATATTTCTCTCCTAACTTGAGAAGTCAATGTATAATTTAAATGTTGAAGATTTTAGAATGCTTCAGTAGTTAACTATAGTTGCTAAGTTATTTAACCATGGGATTAAATAATCTTTGAGGTCCAACTAGAGTTTTGGACACAAGTTTTTATTATCAATTTTCTAAGAAAATTTGCAATCGTGTCTATCTCCCCATGTTAGGTCGAATACCTTGTCTACTAATGATATTATTGTTATGATTTCCAATCGCAATAACATCATTTTCGATGAAGGATATAGGCCAAGGAAATGGTATTGATATTAGGTTTTTGAGTAATGTCGTTACTAAGTGGTTGTGTCCAATAATCTAATAGTTGAGTAGTTTTGGGTTCTAGAATAATATCATAAGTGGAATAAGTAAATGGTAAATGGCAAGCTAAAAATTGGTAGGATTGTTAGAAATTGGTAGGATTGTTATCTATGATGGTAAATATATACTTATGATTCCAAGGATAATAGTGTTAATTTTGCTAGAAGTAAAACTAGAATTCAGAATGTTAGAAAAGATGGATATAACTAGTGGTAATATCAAGTGTGAAATTAGTAATACTATCTTTAGTAATTCAAATATTAAGTATAAATATAAATTTTGAGTGTTATAATTATTAGCATGGTTTCTTAATGGGGGTAGTAACTTAAATTCAAGTATTAAAGATAATAATATTTTAATCATGTTAGAGTCAATACATTATACCAATAATGTAGGAAATGTAAATACAAAAAGGAATGAAAATGAATAAAGATAATCATAATAATAATATGTATGCCACTGGAATCAATGTTATTGTGGATATTTGATATTAGGCTTTTCATTGTATGTTCCATGTTAAGTGCAACATGGATAATTATTAGTGTTTATGCAAAAAATTTCCAAAAAAAAATTGTAGTTGTTGTAAGATCGAATTTTGTCTCCACTAGGGTTTAGGACCTAGGGAAAAAAAATTTATACTTCACATTCAAGGATGACCCTAGAGATCTCACCCCAAGAGTGGAATAGAGGTAAGAGATATGACAATAGTGTATCCTAGGATATGATTTCATATTAAAAGAGGGGTACATCGCCAAGTTAAGGCTTGGAAAAGATAATGACATGCAAGATGAAATGTGAAACCTAGTTTGATGCAATGCTTCACTAAATGACTTGGAAATGCAAACAAAGCAAAACAAAAAACTATACAACAGAAACTGTGCACTTGGAAACTTGTTGGAGATGGAATGGAGCTCTGAAATCTTGAAAAACCTAATTTTTTTGGTCTAGTGGGACTCATTCGCCATTCTGGGCGAATCAGTCTCAGATCTAGGTCTCTACAAAGGATCAAGTTTCAACCAAATGGGTATCCTAGATCTGGGTGAATGAGTCCAATTTGGATTTTTTGGAAATTCACAATCTGAATCTACTCTTCTCAACCTGCTCAATCTATTCCACCAGGTTCCCGAATCTGAAACTCTAATATTGGGGTTGTAGATGACCTTTAGTGAAGATTTTGGCCTTTCCAATGGGGAGACAACTCCAACAAGCTTGTAACCTAATCTTCAATGATTTTCAAGTCTTTAGAGTACCCTAAATCTGTAATCAAATAAAGAGAGAGAGAGAGAGAGTCGATTGTTAGGGAATAGGGGTTTGCCTTGGTCAAACCCCTTTTAGGTAATTAAACCAAATGATGAAATAAGATAATGAAGCATGAATATGAAATAATACAATTAAAACCTTGCCATGATGATGGATCTTAAATTGCTGCAACAATTGAATAATTGTGCCCTTGAATGCTCTTGAATTCTCTTGAAGACACTTGGATGCTCTTGTGAACTCAATTTGCTATTAGGAATGATCTCACAAAAGTATTAGGTGAAAATGAGTGAAAGAACCTTGTATTTATACTTAACTATGCAAGAATTCCTGAAATTATAACACTACAAGCCAACATCGGATCTAGGAGAATAAAATCCTACCAGAAATTTGAATTTTGGTCACATAGGACTCATTTTCCCAAGATGGCGAATGAGTCCCATCTAGCATAATTTATGGGACCAAAAATGAAAAGTTCTTAGAAAGGTGTAAAAATAGGTTTGGGACTAAAAAATCTAGGTGGGACTCATTCGCCCAAGGTGGAAAATGAGTCCCAGATCCATAAATTTGGGCCACACAAGACAAAAACACCTGAATTATGATTGGTGTCAAGATTATCCTTAGAAAGATGCAATAAATGAGGCTTGTGGATGCAAAAATAGGGCCAATTAAAGCATAAGAAAGCCCAAATATTAATGAAAATCCTAGAGAAGTGTGAAAGTGTGTTACAACACTTTACAACACTTTGAAATACTTGGAAAAATTAAGGTTGATTATGATTAAAATTATGTTTATTATTCTTGGTTAATTGATAAAACCCTAGAAAAGTGTGAAAGTGTGTTACAACACTTCACAAAACTTTTGCAAGGCACCATTAAAATTCATTAGTTCACAAGGGCCCAAGACCTAATGTGAATGTGTCATCCACATTACAACACTAAATCAGGCAAAATTAAGCCAAAATCCACAAGGAGGGCCCAAACAAGTGTGAAAATGTAAAGGGACCCATTTTTCTACACTACATTTAGTCACCACTTTAGTGAGGGGATGAACGCACTTCAAACTCACACTAAAGTAGACATTCAAGAGGGGTCCAATCATACCAATGTGGATGGTCTAGGATAACAAGGATCTAGGAGGAGGTCAAGCCCCCAGGATCCAAGATCCTACGTCAAGTCGACAAAATCACAAAAAGGACACGCACAAAGTATATAATATGCAACAAAACAAGATACATGATCATGCAATGTCAATGACTAAGATAAAGAACAAAACTAAGCAAAAATAAAAAGAGGTGGATCAATATTTGACCATTTTTCCAACATGATGTGGATCAAATCTAGGTTGTTTGTCTGAAAATGCATACTCACTCTTGTAAACAAATCTTTTGGCACCTGAGGTCTTTCTAGCCCTTTTAGGGTTTTTCACTTGAAAGGGGAAAGATGGGCCAAAATGGGCAATGTCTACATTCAAGATTATGTAATATGGATGAATTCTGTCTAAATAAGCTGATCTAAATGTAAAAAACTTATGAAAGATATTAATTATTAATGCAAAACTATTGAAAGGGAAGTTGTTTGAAAACACATTGTGAAATGCAAAAACACTTAAAAATGAAGGTAAATGATAACAAAAATGAATGAAACGGAATATGTGGACCTGAGAACTTGCTAGGGACTGGAAATGACTTCTAAAATGTTGTTGATGCTAAAAAATTTTCCTAATAGAACTCATTCTTCATTCTGGGTGAATTAGTCACATATCTAGGAAACTGTTCCTGAGCCAGTTTTAGACAAATGGGTATCCAAAACTATAGAAAATATTTTTCAGGCATGGAAGTGTGACTTATTGGCCACTAATGGTGAATTATTCCACTTTTGAATTTCTGAAAATCCAAAAGTGGGAACTGAAGCCCTTGATATGCACTTCGATTCCTAACTGGTGTTCGCCTCTGAAAGTCTAATTTTAGGCATTGAAAGTGACTTTTATTGGATATTTTAACTTGTTCAACAAGGAGAGGTCTTCAAAAACTTTGAAACTTTATCTTTAATGATTTCCAAGCCTTAAAGATACCTAAATCTGTAAACACACAAGGAGAGAAGGAGAAAATATTGATTGTTAGGGCATGGGGGTTTGCCTTGGTCAAACCCATTTTTAGGTAATTAAACCAAAATGAAGAGATAATGAAATGAAGCATGAAATAATGGATTTAATACCTTGCCATGATGTTTTATCTTGAATTTTTCAACAAAAGATGAAGATTTTTCCCTTGAATGTCTGAAAAATGATCTTGAATGACTTGAAATGTTAAAACCCTAGCTTGCTTGACTTGAAGTGGAAGAAAAATGATGAATGAGTTAAAGTTCTTGATGAGTTATTTTGAATTAGAGTTTAGAGGCTTGTATTTATAGGAAATCCACCTTATTTTCTCATTAATTTGATCCCTAAGGCTGACATGGAGAAAAATTAAACCTATAACCTAACTTTTCTCGCGTAAACCCTAGAAATGGCTCAAATGGGACTCATTCGCCATCAGGGGGGAATGGGTCCCACCTGGATGGGATTGATTTTCCCCTAATGGTGAATGATTCCCATAGGGGCCATTCTACTAGTTGGAATGCCAAGAATTAGGGAAATCAGGTTTATATGATGACTTTGTCGGTTGTTTGATCAAATTATGCCTCAAGATGCACAATATGGGGCCATATGGGCTTGTTAATGATGATATCAAGGTTAATTAGGGATTGGGACACAAAAGTTAATGTGAAATTCTAATTAAATGCACTTTACAACACTAAAATGTGGTCCACATAGCCTAGAAAGGCACAACATCCAATGTGAATGTGTAAAACACATTACAACACTAGATTAGAATTAAGGTTTAAGTTACAAGCCTTCTACACTAATGTGAGAATGCCATTAAATACATTTTATAAGGGGTAGAATTAGGCTCATTAGATTTAGATGCTTAATAAGAGTTTAGAAAAGTATGAAAGTGATTGACAACACTTCACAACACCTTTAGAAGACATCGTTTAATGCATTTGAAAGGTTCCAAGACCTAATGTAGATGTGTAAAACACCTCAAAACATTAAATAAAAGCCTCATTAAGTCCAATTTATCGTTAATTAATCCCAAATCAAGCAAGCAAAAAGAGATAATTTTTTCATGTCCACAGTTAGCTCCCACTTTAGTGAGAGGATGAACTTGCTTCAAACTCATACTAAAGTATAAATTCAAGAAGGGTCCAATTTGTACCAATGCGGATGGTCTAGGATGACAAAGATTGAGGAGGCGAACAAGCCCCCAAGATCCAAGATCCCAAGTCAAGCCAACATAAGCACAAAAGAACATGGAGAAGGGTGAATGATGTGTAGCAAAACAAGATACACAATCATGCAATGGTAAGAACTAGAAGGAAGAGAAAAGTGAAAATGAAAAGGTGAATCAAGCTTCAACCATTTGTCTAACACGTTGTGGATCAGATCTAGGATTTTTGTCCAAAAATGTATACTCACCTTGGGGCGATGGAACTCATAGTTGTCTGCTAGGAGAGAAAGCCAAAAAGGTGAGAAACATATACTCATAGCTGGTATGTACTCACAAACACATAGGTGGCTATGGGGAAAAGTCATGCCTTGGAATGGGCTTCCGGCTCAACCATACCAAAGTTATACCTCCTGATAACTTTAATAAGGTGCCACAAAGGAAATTATTTTTTAGCTCTATGAGGTAAGAAAAACTTCGTATGCTTGACACTCATAGACATCTTAAATGCAAGATAGTGTAAGGAATGTTCAAAGGGATTTTGCTTAGTTCGTGCAAGGTCTCATCTTAGGGAACATCATGCCCAATGTCTCCAAGAGAGAATAAGTGCAGATGGTCTCATCTTGTTTCCAAGAGAGGACAAGTGCAATGTCTCATCATGGGAAACATTGTACCTAATGATTCCAAGAGAGGAAATCGCAAGAAAAAGAAAATTGCATAATGAAATGTGAGTGTCGATGTATGCCCCCACTTTAAAGCAGTTGCTAACACCATTGTTGTGAGAAATTTCTTTAAAGTAGAAGAGGAAAACATGAGAGCTTACATGGGAATCCCTATGCCAAGTCATATGTTTCCAATAAGCTATGTCATGGAAACTTGGTAGTATGTCACATGCGAGATAACTTAAGACATGTCATCCACATCCCAAGCTTGCTCTTGTATGTTCATGAAAGGTTAACAAATAGCCAAAAGAAGACCATGACAAGTGACATACAAGGACAAGGCTTTCGAACCCCTTTCCCCCACTTAGTGGAGGACAAGGGTGAGCCGAAATAATTGATAAGATGCATGCTAGAGTGAAAATCGGTATCAATTAGAGGAATTAGGTACCCCCACATAATAAAGAACACCAAACTCCTTAAGATGTTGGATTTTACTACTCAAAGCGTTAAATTCATTAGTAGAATGACCATGAAATCTATGATATGCACAAAATGAAGTCTTGTAATAAAATTTCTTTCGAGTTCTTGGAGGAAGGGTTATCAAGTGATCTTGGAGGAGTCTCAACAAGATATCCTCTTGATCAATGGTAGATGTTCTTGTATTATACAAAAAAGATATCGCTTGCTTAGATGTACAAGATGTCATATCTTCCCAAGACTCTATAGATTGCAAGATTTTGTCCGCTTCTGTATAGGAGGGTGTAAGCTCTAACAAATTCCAATCAATAGTATTTTGTGAGATGAAATTGACATTAAGTGATGGCGTATTCATTTGTTTGATTGTGTGCAGAGGAGAGTGATCAAGACTACTAGTGTCGATGAGGTCAGGATGTACGATTGTTAAGGTTGGTTTAGGAGAATGTTGTGTGAGAGTGTTGATGTTGAGTGAAGGCCTGGTGATCTCTATCAAAGGAAAATAACCAAGACCATAAGTTATTTTTTGTGTGATAGGATCTAGAAGATTTTGGATACCTTGTTCATTAGCACCACATCCTTTTCCACTATATCCAAGTTGTTTCATAAGTTCATAACCTCATCCATAAAGCTTTTTCATTTCTTTTGGATCAAGTGGTTGTTCATGATTAAGTTCTTCAAAGTTTGTTGTGTAATTTGTCTCTTCTTTTAAAGTGGTTGAGGTGGATGCTTTCGAAGGATTGTCTGAGTTTTGTGTTGACATGATTTCTTTTTCATTTCCTTTGTTAGAGTTTTTTGTTGTGATCTTGTATTCTCCCATGAGTGTTGCTATGAAAGCTAAGGAACCCCAATCATCATCTAAGAGCTTCATGATTTGTTCAATATGTTGTTTTTTGTATTTTTTTTGCATAGGTTCCAATTTTGTTGTTGGTGTTAATGTGTTTAAATGATTCACTTTGTTTTTCTCAATGTTCAAACAACTATTGGGATCAGGGTCAACTTCAAGTATGTGCACTTTGTTGTTGTGAATGTATTTTATTTTTTGATGAAGAGTGGAAGGTACACCATACATTTCATGAATCCATGACCTGCCTAGAAGGAGATTATATGAATGTTCATGAGGCATAACATGGATCAATGTCTGTAATGTGGCCTTTCCAACTATAATAGGCAAAGTGATCACACCGAACAATTATTTTGCTACATTGTCAAAGCCTTTGATAGATAAAGAATCGGGTTGAATTTTTTATTTATCCACTCTAAGCTTGTCCAAAAGGTTTACACTACACACATTAAGAGAAAATCCATTGTCAACAAGGGTTCACTTTATCCTTATCGTATTATATTGAGCAATGATCATGAAAGATTCATTTTATCTTTGCACTTCCAAACAGGGGAGTTCGATTTGGTGGAAAATAATGTTAGCGTTCAATCCTTGAATTATGGATGCTCTTTTATTTGGTTGTGCATTAGAAGGGATAGGAATTTGTTGTGAGGCCATTTGAAGCATAGTGCGATAGGTAGGTGAGTTCTAAAGTAAATCCCATAGGGATATCTTTGTGGGAGTGATCTTAAGTTGCTCAAAAAGATAATATTCCTATAATTGAGGAGCACTGGGAAGTATACAATTAAGCAAAGGAAAAGAGGTTTGGGTTGGTTGTTGTGGTTGTAGATTGTTTGGAGTGTTGTATATATGAGAAATGGTATTAGGACTCGGTTGCTGCAACACATTATTCTGAGGTGGGTAAAGGACAAGTTCAGGCTTATTTTGAGTTGAAGGTTTGTGTGAAGGTGGGTAAAGAATGAATTCAGGTTGATTCTAATTTTTTTGTTTGTGTGAAGGTGGGTAGATAATTAGAGGGTTCTTAGGATGTCCCATAGGGTATGTATGAGGTTCATTTATTGAGGGGGATTGAATGGATGCTTGTGTATTCAGAACGTCAGCGGTCTTGTTGTGATGTATCTCTAATAAAGGGAAATCTATAATCAACTTTTGATCTAAGGAAGACATATTACTATTGTTTTCATTTTCGATCACCATGGCATTCTCGCTAGCAGGAAAGTTCTTAGGAGAACTACAAATCAAATTTTCTTGACATTCATGGAGTGGTTCTTCTAAAATGAATTTGCCGCAAGTAGGGGAATGATCAATGGTGGAAGTTTCTTGCTTGATAAGTGTTTTCCTAGGTGAAGGGGGACAACTAAGATTCTCATGACCGTCATTGATTGTATTTTCTAACATCAAAGCATCTTCTTCACAACTAGGAGAGATACTAGGAGAAGAAAAAATGTGAGTGTCATGATTGCCTATAGTTGTGTTGTTTTGTTCATCAATGTTTTGTCCACTAAGGTAAGAGGACAGAAACAACTAGGATTCTCAAAAATCTCATTGATTTGTTCTTCTAACACCAAAATATCTTATTTTCCAGTAAGAGAGATATTAGGAGAAGAATGAATATGATCGTTAGAAATTTCCAAGGTTGTATTCTCTTTAACTACAACACTCTCATAGGGAGGGGATAGGAAATATTTATTAACATGTCTTAAGATGTAAAACACTACCAATGTGTGAATAAAAATGGAAAGCACTTGTAACCATATCATGCAATGTTTCAACGATATAGACAATGTATATGAAAGGATGCAAAACATTTTTATCCAATATACACAAAGTTTTAAGAATGCAAACAATGTATATGCAAGAATGAAAAGCACTTTTATCAAACTTATGCAAAGTTTTATGAATAGAAACATTGTGTATGAAAAAGTGAAAAGTACTTTTATCCATGATATGAAAAATTTCATAAATGGAAGCATTTTCAGATCTAATGATGCTTGTAATTGAAATTATTTGAAGAATGAGTATTCTAAAATGATGTTTTTGGCCTAGAGACATAAAACAAATGTTCCCAAAACTTTACAAACTTATAGTATATGTTACTAGGAGGCTTAGGAGGCACATAAATGAGATTTCTAATACTATAATAGACAGTTAGAAATTTGGACTAGGACTCAATCGCCCATAATGGCGAATGAGTCCTAGTTAGGGTTTTTTCCAAAAATTTCAAGAAAAATTAATTGGTTTTTATGCTTTTCATGTTGTATGATGTAGACCTAATATGTAGATGCAAAATTTCAAAAAAAATTAATGAAATTATATGCAATAATACAAGCTAAATGAGCTTTTCACTAATGCAAGTTTTGAAACCCTAGAATGCAAATTAATCAATGCAAAACCCTAATGCAAAGTTAATGAAAGCTTATTATAGGATGATGATGGACTCCAAATCAGAAAAGAAAGTTCACCAAAATTTAAAGAAAGATTTTGGCACTTGAGGTCTTTCTAGCCCTTCTAGGGTTTTTCACCTAAAAGGGAAAAGATGGGACAAAATGGGAAATATCTACATTCAAGATTAATGTAATATGGACAAATTGTGTCTAAATAAGCTGATATAAATGTAGAAAACTTATGAAAGATATTGATTATTAATTCAAAACTATTCAAAGGCAAGTTGTTTGAAAACACATTGTGAAATGCAAAAACACCTAGAAATGAAGGTAAATGATAATAGAAATGAATGAAATTGAATGTGTGCACTTGATAACTTGTTGGAGACTAGAAATGAATTCTAAAAAGTTTTTGATGCTGAAAATTTGGCCTACTGGGACTCATTCGCCATTCTGGGTGAATTAGTCCCAGATTTGGGAAACTAATCTGGAGCCCATTTCAGACAAATGTGTATCCAAAACTACATAAAACATTTTTTTAGGCTTGGAAGTGGAACTCATTCAACACTAATGGTGAATTAGTGCACTTTTGAATTTCTGAAAATCCAAAAGTGGAAACTGAAGCCCTCAATTTGCACTTCGGTTCTTGACAGGTGTCCACCTCTGAAAGTCTGATTTTTGACACTAAAAGTGATTTTTATTGGATATTTTGACTTGTTCAAAAAGGAGAGGTCTTCAAAAACTTTGCAACTTTATCTTTAATGATTTACAAGCCTTCAAGATACCTAAATCTGCAAACACACAAGGAGAGAAGGAGAAAATATTAATTGTTAGGGCATGGGGGTTTGCCTTGGTCAAAGCCCTTTTTAGGTAATTAAACCAAAATGAAGAGATAATGTAATGAAGCATGTAATAAAAGAGTTAATACATTGCCATGATGTTTGATCTTGAATTTTTGCAACAAAAGATGAAGATTCTTCCCTTGAATGTATGAAAAATGACTTTGAATGAAATGAAATGTTAAAACCCTAGCTTGCTTGACTTGAAGTGGAAGAGAAATGATGAATGAGTTAAAGTTATTGATGAGTTATTATGAATTAGGGTTTAGAGGCTTGTATTTATAGGAAATCCACCTTATTTTGTCATTAATTTGATCCCTAAGGCTGACATTGAGAAAAACTAAACCTAAAACCTAAATTTTCCCACTTAAACCTCAAAAATGGCTCAAATGGGACTCATTCGCCATCAAGGGAAAATGGGTCCCACTTGGATGGTACTGATTCACCACTAATGGTGAATGGCTCACACAAGGGCCACTCTACTAGCTACAATGCTAGGAAGTAAGGAAATTAGGTTTATATGATGACTTTGTTGGTTGTTTGATCAATTATGCCTCAGGATGCATAATATGGGGCGATAGGGGCCTATCAATGATTATATAAAGGTTAATTGGGGCTTGGTACATAAAATTCAATGTGAAAGTGTAATTAAATGCACTTTACAACACTAAAATGAGGCCCACTTAGCCTAGAAAGGAACAACATCCAATGTGAATGTGTAAAACAAATTACAACACTAGATTAAAATTAAGGTTTAAGTTACAAGCCTTCTAGATTAATGTGAGAATGCCATTAAATACATTTTATAAGGGGAAGAAGTAGGTTCATTATATTTAGATGCTTAATAAGAGTTTAGAAAAGTATGAAAGTGATTTACAACACTTCACAACACCTTTAGAAGACATCATTTAATGTATTTGAAAGGTTTGAAGACCTAATGTGGATGTGTAAAACACCTCACAACATTAAATCAAGGCCTCATTAAGTCCAATTTTTCATTAATTAATCCCAAATCAAGCAAGCAAAAAGGGATACTTTTTTGATGTCCACAGTTAGCCCCCACTTTAGTGAGAGGATGAACTTGCTTCAAACTCACACTAAAGTATAAATTCAAGAAGGGTCCAATATGTACCAATGCGGATGGTCTAGGATGACAAATATTGAGGAGGCAGACAAGCCCCCAGGATCAAATATCCCAAGTCAAGCCAACATAAGCACAAAATAACACGCACAAGGGTGAATGATGTGCAAAAAAACAAGATACACAATCATGCAATGGTAAGAACTAGAAGGAAGAGAAAAGAAAAAATGAAAAGGTGGATCAAGCTTCGACCATTTTTCCAACACATTGTGGATCTGATCTAGGTTGTTTGTCCAAAAGTGTATACTCACTCTGGGGTGATGAAACTCATGGCTATCCATTGGGTGAGAAAGCCCAAAAGGTGAGAAACATGCACTCACGACTGGTAAGTGCTCACAAACATGCAAGTGGCTATGGGGGAAAGTCATGCCTCATAATGGGCTTCCTACTCAACCATACCAAATTTATACCTCATGATAACTTTAATAAGGCGCCAAAAAGGAAATGATTTTCGAGCTCTATGAGGTAAGCAAAACTTCGTATGCTTGACACTCATAGACATTGTAAATGAAAGATAGTGGAAGGAATGTTCAAAGGGATTTTGCTTAGTTCATGCAAGGTCTCATCTTAGGGAACATCATGTCTAATGTCTCCAAGAGAGGATAAGTGCAGATGGTCTCATCTTATTTCCAAGAGAGGAAAAGTGCAATGTCTCATCCCGGGCAACATTGTACCTAATGTTTCTAAGAGAGGAAATTGCAAGAAAAAGAAAACCGCACAATGAAATGTGAGTGTTGATGTATGCCCCCACTTTAAAGCTATTACTAACACCATTGATGTGAGAAATTGATTTAAAGTAGAAGAAGAAAACATGAGAGCTTACTCAAAAAGCCCTATGCCAAGTCATATGTTTTCAATAAGCTATGTCATGAAAAGGGTAGTATGTCACATGCAAGACAACTTAAGGCATGTCGTCCACATCCCAAGCTTGCTCTTATATGTTCATGAAAGGTTAACGACTAGCCAAAAGAAGACCATGACAAGTGACATATGAGGACAAGGTTTTTGAACCCCTTGCCCCCACTTAGTGTAGGAAAAGGGTGAGCCGAAATAATTGATAAGAAGCATGCTAAAGTGAAAATCAGTATCAATTATAGGAATTAGGCTCCCCCACATAAGGAAGAACACCAAACTCCTTAAGATTTTGGATTTTGCTACTCAAAGCATTACATTCATTAGTAGAATGATCATGAACTCTATGATATGCGCAAAATGAATTCTTGTAATAAAATTTCTTTCAAGTTCTTGGTGGAAGGGTTATCAAGTGATCTTGGAGGAGTCTCAACAAGATATCCTCTTGATCATTGGTAGATGTTCTTGTATTATGCGGCAAAGATATCGCTTGCTTAGATGTACAAGATGTCATATCTACAGAAGAATCTGTAGATTGCAAGATTTTGTTCACTCCTATATAGGATGGTGTAAAATCTAATGAATTCCAATCATTAGTATTTTGCGAGATGACATTTACATTAAGCGAAGGTGTGTTTGTTTTTTTGATTATGTGCAAAGGAGAGTGATCAAGACTACTAGTGTCGATGAGGTCAGGATGTACAATTGTTTAGGTTGGTTTAGGATAATGTTGTGTGAGAGTGTTGATGTTGAGTGAGGGCTTAGCGATCTCTATCAAAGGACAATAACCAAGACCATAATTTATTTGTTGTGTGATAGGATTTATAGGATTGTGGATACCTTGTTCATTAGCACCACATCCTTTTCCATTGTATCCAAGTTGTTTCATAAGTTCATAACCTCATCCATAAATATTTTTCATTTCTTTTGGATCAGGTGGTTGTTCATGATTAAGTTTTTCAAAGTTTGTTGTGTAATTTGTTTCTTCTTCTAAAGTGGTTGAGGTGGATGCTTTCGAAGGATTGTCTGAGTTTTGTGTTGATATGATTGCTTTTTTGTTGCCTTTCTTAGAGTCTTTTGTTGTGATCTTGTATTCTCCCATGAGTGTTGGTGTGAAATCTAAGGAACCCCAATCATCGTCTAAGAGCTTTGTGATTTGTTCAATATGTTGTTTTTCTTTTTGTTGCATAGGTTCCACTTGTGAGGTTGGTGATAATGTGCTTAAACTATTCGCTTTGTTTTTCTCAATGTTCAAACAACTATTGGGATTAGGGTCAACTTCAAGTATGTGCACTTTGTTGTTGTGAATGTATTTCATTTTTTGACGAAGATTGGAAAGCACACCATTCATTTCATGAATCCATGGCCTACCTAGAAGGAGATTATATGAAATTTCATAAGGCATAACATGGATTAGCGTCTGTAATGTGGCCTTTTCAACTGTAATAGGCAAAGTGATCACACCGAGTGGTTGTTTTGCTACATTTTCAAAGCCTTTGATAGATAAAGAATTAGGTTGAATTTTTTATTTATCCACTCTAAGCTTGTCCGGGAGGTTTACACTACACACGTTAAGAGCGGAGCCATTGTTAACAAGTGTTCGCTTTATCCCTATCGTATTATATTGAGCAATGATCATGAAAGCTTCATTTTGTTTTTGCACTTCCAAAGTGGGGAGTTTTCTTTGGTGGAAAACAATGTCAATGTTCAATCCTTGAATTATGGCTGCTATGTCATTTGGTTGTGCATTAGAAGGGATAAGAATATGTTGTAAGGTTGTTTGAAGCATAGTGTGAGATAGGTGAATTCTGAAGTAAATCCCATAGGGATATATTTTGCGGGAGTTCTCTTAAGTTGCTCAGGAAGATCATATTCTTGTAATCGAGGAGCACTAGGAAGTATACAATTAGGCAAAGGTAAAGAGGTTGGGGTTGGTTGTTGTGGTTATAGATTGTTTTGAGTGTTGTATGTATGAGCAATGGTATTAGGACTTGATGTTGCAACACATTATTCTAAGGTGGGTAAAGAACAAGTTCAGGCTTATTTTGAGTTCAAGGTTTGTGTGAAGGTGGGTAAAGAATGAATTTAGGTTGGTTTTGAGTTTGTTGTTTGTATGAAGGTGGGTAGAGAGTTAGAGGGTTCTTAGGATGTCCCATGGGGTATGTGTAGTGTGGTCTTACAACACGCCCCATTTTTCCCCTTGGAAAAATGTGGACCCCCCACCCTTTTTTTCCTTCTATTCCCTTTCGCTTTTGTTTTCTTTGGCATAGTTCTGCAGCTTAGTTGGTTGCTGGTTTCATTTTCAATTTCACTTGGTCTTTGTTTTATCCCTTTTCTTTCCTGGATTCAATGTTTCGGTCTTTTCATAAAAGTTTAATATATTACCGGAAATCGGAATCCCAGAGTCCTGCATTTGCATCAAGTGAATTGTATCTTCACTCTGTCCTAGCTTCGCTTGGTAATTCATCGACTGGAGTTGTCAATCCCAATAATATCTTTTTTATCAGAGTCTGGAATTTTAATTTTATTTCCTATTCTTTTCCTTATTCAAAAATTGGAAATCGAAGAGTCTGTTTTGAAATTTGTTTTAATGTGTCTTGAACTCGGTTCTCGGTCTTTTCTTTTGTTCTAGTTTTCTCTTTTTGAAGCTTGGAGGTAAATTCCTGAATCCCGGTGTTTCTTCTTAAATTTGATACCAAAAAGTCTTAATCCTAGTGATCACAAATTGATCACTTTTCTTTAATGACATATACCTCACAAAGAACCAACATGACACTTGATTGCCACGTATGATCATCGCGCCGTATTTCTCCTCTAGTAGTGAGCCTGTGCAAAAATCTAGGTGTTCGTGATTTGAACCCTAATCTGTAATGATTGCACCTTTATTCGAGGAATTAATGAAGGTGGAGAACTACCTATATACTTGGCACCACCTCAAGCATGCAGTTTCTTTTGTAACACTCCACTTCACGTCATACTGTAAATTTGCAAAGGACATTGAAAGAATGAAATAATACTGGCATGCAAGGAGAGGTAAATTTTGAGAAACCAAGAACATAGCTACCAAGGGTTTTGAAGTTACATTCTGAAAGATTATCATCGTTGACTAGAACTAGGTAGATTTTGGATTACTGGTAGTCTATTAGTTATTTTCATACACGAAAATCTCGAAAGATGGTATTTCCCTTTAGAAATTGAAATGATGATTATTCTTTGATTTTGAATTTAACTGAAAGATGAACTGAAAGTTTTATAAATTTTAAAATTTACTTAAATTTAACCCTAACTCGCACACAAGACACACATTTTGAAAAATGAAGAACACACCAGAAAAAATGAGTACTTTTGACACAAGGGCAGAAGATGAATTCAAAAACTATAATTTACAAGCCATACCAATCAATGTTGTAGTTACAGATACTCATATGGTATGGTCTTCTAATATTAAAATTTGCACACAGGCACTACAAGAAAATTCCTTTCAATGTACCAAAAATGTTGTGGCAAATGGATTACTTTTAGTAGGAGGGTTTCCGCCAGTAATGGAGGCCTTTGAATTGGTTATGCAATATATGAATTACTACAACCCAACCAAAAGAGTCATTGAGAAGAAGGGAAAAATTATGTAGACCTCTCACAAAAAGGAATTATATACACATTTGGGCTCCCTATTTACACACAAATGTATAATGTTGATATGAAAGCAAAATTTGAAAACATGTTAGAATGTTGAAGCCCACAATAGAGAAATTATGAGTACCTAATGGTGCCAAGAACCGATTACACCATAGACCAAAGTAATTTAGAGGTCTATGTTCAACTAAGAAATTCAAGATATTATAACTCTGCTGAGCAGGATAGTTGGTTTAAGAGATGCAAGTAAATTTGAACCCTGGATGTTTGTAATAATATCCAGCCTAATGGAAAATCCCGCGCAAATGCATTCGGGAAAGTTTATAAGTGACCGATTATATGAACAAATAATGAAATTTCCCAAAACCAACTGCTTTTATATGTCTTCATATGTGATTTACTCATGTGTCATGAGAGCTAGCAAGAAAGGGTTGAAACAGATTGGTACTCTAGGCATGAAGGTAGGAAACAATTTGATATATGCTCATTTACTCCAAATCACCATCCATGGATATAAAGAGAATTACAGGAGAGTCAATGATCTATTCTCCATGAATTTGGTCAAAACGATGGAAGGTGATAAAGCCAAAAGATTGTCCCTAGAGGCCCAAAGTGTCATTTGACCAATGGGAGGCTGGTATATTCAATTCCCCACTTACTTCTACATTAGGATGGAAGGATTTGATGGAAATTCGTTGATGTTACCTAGTTACCCAACATACAAAATTGTTTTATTAGAATTGGTGAGATAGTTGAAACCTTCTTAGGCTCTTTATAGTCATGCTCACAAGAAGGCCTCTTTCAAATTCCCCAGTGTGATAGGAAATTATAAGTGTAATACAATCAAAGTGGCTGACTTATGTAAAGAAGAATTGAGAACATATAATTTTGAGGATTTCCCACTCCAAAGAATATATTATGACATTGATGGAAATATTTCCAAGAATATAGCTAGTTATCGTGCTCATTTCCAACACTTAGAAGATTATTGGCTTAATTGTGAAGATGAGCACAGAGTAAGAATAAGAAAATATCAAAGATTGTCTCTAAAATATGCCTAGATTCTTATGCTTCATTACATTCTAGATTAATTAGAAGAGGATGATGGAAAAGTGTTGAATAAAGCCTATAATGAAGATAGAGTATATGATGAACCCATCCCAGACCCAAATTATGAAGGTGAAGAAATGACATTGATTGATGAGTTCTCTAGACTAGTTATGTTATACACTCAACACTAGATTAATGTTTTTTGCAAAGCTTTGAGAGAAAGAGGAATCAAACCCACATTATTAGAAGACAAGAGGAGAAATCAAAGAGATGAAACAACATTTGAGAGTGGGGAACCTACTAGAAAGAAAAGTAAAACTAGTAAGGCAGCCCCTGGTATAAGAATTAAAGAAAGAAACCCTAAAATTTCAAAACAAGAAATTCTAGTAAAGCCATCTGATAAGTAGAAAGATGTCGAAACAAGTAAAGATAAATCAAAAGTATGACCCAAAGGTGCATCTTCCTCTACAGTGAAACCAAGAACTAAACTAGTTTTTGAAGAAGTAGGAGTAACAAAAAATGTTGGCACACAAACCAGGTCTGCATCTCAAAGGGCTGCAACACTATTTACTTATCATCCTTCTATTAACATGGCTAGTATGAAACAAGCACTAGGAGGAACTCCTGTGGTTCTTGATGAAATTTTTGAGGAGGATGAAGCCATAATCAAAGAACAAATGGATAAATGAAAGGCCATGTTGAAGTTGAAGTTAAAATTGAAAAGGAAGAAGCTACACAGTTTTTAGGTGATGGAATTGAAAATGAGGAAAACCTTGATGTAGCAAAGAATAAAGAAAGTAATGTACAAAGAGATGATGTTAAGCATTTAGGTAGATAGGAAAATATAAGTCTTCAAATAGAGGAGACAGTGCCAAACCCTAGTAATCATGAATCTATGCCAGAAATTATTGAGGAAATTCCTATTTCAGAGGATGTGACAGATAAAATTGAAGAAGAGAAGTTCCTGAATCAAGTGGAAACTAGGAATAAAGAAATGTTACAAAGGTAGAGCAGGGTAATGATGCACCTGACTGGTTGATCAGGGAATTTTCTTCCCCAATGGAAGTAGAAGTATTTCCTCTGAATCTTAACAGTTTTATAAGGAAGTAGATACTCCTAAGCCTAGGTGCAAAGCAAAAGCAAAACATGTCATGCAAAGAAATGCAAATGGTGACAAAACCATCTATATAGCTACTCCAATAGTTGAAAAACATAGATATGAAATAATGCCTAAGGAGTATAAGATAATGAGTATTAATCTTGGACACTCATCTTGGAAGCAAGAGTTAGAAGAAATAAAAGTGAATTTGGATGCTACTATTGCCAGAGTGCAAAAAAATAAAAAAGAAGAAAAGAGAATTGAAAGAACGGGCTGCTACCTTAGAGAATTTTATAAAGTCACTAACCCTATCTGGTCAAGCACAAGCTGAATTTCCCCAACGTCTAGTATTGATGTCACAAGAATAGTTGGATGTGATCGCAACAATTCGCCAAAAAATGAATATATTTGAAGAATGGATTGAGTACTGGGTAAAGCAGGGGGGAGAATTCATTATAGATGCAATAGGGAATTATTAGGGAGTGTACCGCCGGTCAAAGAAATCTAAAAGATTTGAAAGTGAATGCAAATTTTTCCATGAGCAAGTTATTGAAGAAAGGCGAAATATCAAAACTATCATGCAAGTAGATATCCAAGAATTAATACTGTAGACATCCAAATTTTACCACTCTCATATGGTCAAATCTGTCTCCTTTATTCATCTATTTCATCAATATTAATTAAATAATTTATTTAATTAATGTTTCCCCTTTTCCTAAGGTTCCTAAAGTGTTTAATTTAATAATTGAAAACTTTACCTTTCATCCCCTTCCCCTCTAAATTAAATAAATATATCAATTTATTTAATTTAGTCATTTAGCCTTTTGAATTTAAATCAATTTTAAATTCCCTCTTTTCTCTCTCTTTATCACATCCTCCATGATCCTCTTCTAATCTGGATTAGCTTAATTAATCCATGATTAGGATGTGCACACCTTTAATTATGATTAATGTCACATCCTCCATATTTGGCCACTTGTCTTTAATCTCTCATTAATCTTCTTAATCACCTATTTGCACAACCTTAATCTAATTCTCTTGCCATTTCTACTATGTCCTCTAAGTCAACCTTTCATAGGTACTTTCTTCATTTAGCCTTGACCTCTTCCCCATGTGAATTAAAAATTCATATTTTATTCATTCAATGCTCCCCTCTTCCCCATGAAGGTTGTTGGGAAATTCTAGAACCTCTCATATGTCACATCACTCACATGGGACAAGGACTTCCTTTATGAGGACCTTGTCTTATCCTTAAGGTACTTCCAATCATGTGAATTTAAAATTCACATTTATTATCCCAACACCTTCTCTCTTCCCCATGATGATTAGTGAAGAATTCTAAAATTCTTCACTTGTCACCATCCTTCCCACTTGGGGATAAGAAGTTCCTTTTTGAAGAAATATTCCCCTAATCCCAAGGTACTTGAAAGTACCTCCACCTCACATGTCATGTTTTCATCTCATTTCCACATGGAAAAATGTGAGGGCTTGTGAGTCATCAACTCACTACAGCCCTCCATCTTGTCCATGTTGGCTAAATCCTAGCCGTCCATTTTTCTAGAGATTTTTTCCCTAAAATAGAGGATTTGGTCTCATTTTCTCATAACATGCATCCACAATTCAAGCTCTAGCACTCTCAAGCTCAAGCATTCAAACACTCAACTACTCTTGCATCCACCATTATTGCACTCTTCAAGCCCATCTTGCATGCATTTTGATCATCTTATCACATACCCACATCCATTATTGCATTCTCCATCTAATCTAAATCATTTTGCATATCATTTTAGCTTATTTTCCATCAAGGAGCACACATCAAATCTACATCAAAGGGCCAACCAAAGGATCAATTTGAGAAGGGTATAATCTTTCCTTTATCTTTTTTTTGTTCAAGTTAAACTAGGCTTATCTTGAAGTGTTGCTTTTTGTTGTTTCTCCTTGTTGCATTTCTGTGTTTTTACATCATTTAGGGTAGGAAATCACGCTGCACACATTTCGTGTTTTTTTGGGAGGTATCTTTCCCTCGTCAACAACACTTTCATAATCATCATCGAGATGTATCCTTCCCTATCCTCGTGTTGTTTCAGGATATATCATTCCCTCATCAACAACAATCCATCCATCATCAACCCATTTTGGCTTGTAGCTTGACTGGGGAAACATCACCTTTATCCTTAAATCCATTTGTGCTTCCCAATATCCTATCACTTATCATCCTCTCTTATCCAACACTTTGCATCATCTTCCTCATCTACTCTCGCATCACCTCATCCATTTCGAGAGCACACTCGTGTTCTCTTGAACCTGCATGTCCTCTCGAGGGGGCATACCATACCAATTTTCCTCCACTCCTCCAGCATAGTCATTTTCTTGCAAGACCGGGGCATCTCCCTTCATTTCCCACCGTCTGGGCAGCTCACACAACTTCTCCCATGCTAGAGCATCTTTTTCTAGTCACTTCCTCTATAGAGTCATATTTTTCTTTGAAACACTGTTATTCTAACAATATTTCGAAGAGGGGAAAAATGTAGACATCCAAATTTGACCACTCTCATATGGTAAAATTTGTTTCTTTTATTCGTCTATTTCATATTCCTCATCTATATTAATTAAGTGATTTATTTAATTAATATTTCCCCTTTTCCTAAGGTTCCTAAAGTACTTAATTTAATAATTAAATACTTTACCTTTCACCCCTTCCTCTCTAAATTAAATAAATATATCAATTTATTTAATTTAGTCATTTATCCTTTTCAATCTAAATCAATTTTAAAATTCTCCCTTTTCTCTCTCCTTGTCACATCCTCCATATTTTTCCACTTGCTTCTAATCCTTCATTATTCTTCTTAATCACCTATTTGTGTAACCTTAATCTAATCTTCATGCCATCTTTGGTATCCCTCCAAGTCAACCTATCATATGCACTTTCTTTATTTAGCCTTAACCTCTTCCCCATCTGAATTAAAAATTCACATTTATTCCTCCAATGCTTTCCTCTTCCCCATGAAGGTTGTTGGGAAAATCTAAAATCCTCTCATAAGTCACATCACTCACATGGGACAAGGACCTCCTTTATGAGGACCTTGTCTTATCCAAAGGTACTTCCAATTATGTGAATTTAAAATTCACATTTATTCTCCCAACAAATTTTCTCTTCCCCATGATGATTAGTGAGGAATTCTAAAATTCCTCACTTGTCACCATCCTTCCCACTTGGGGACAAAAAGTTCTTTTTTGAGGAAATCTTCCCCTAATCCCAAAGTACTTGCCAGTACCTCCACCTCACATGTACTCTATCCACCTCACATGTCCTTTTTTCCATCTCATTTCCACATGGCAAGATGTGAGGGATTGTGAGTCCTCAACTCACCACAACCCTTCATCTTGCCCATGTTGGAAAAATCCTGGCCATTGAATTCTCTAGAGACTCTTCCCCTAAAATAGAGGATTTGGTCTCATTTTTAAACATAACATGCATTTCACAATTCAAACTCTAGCACTCTCAAGCTCAAGCACTTGCATTCTCATCCTTCATTATTGCACTCTTCAAGCTCATCTTGCATGCATTTTGTTCATCTTATCACATACCCACATCCATTATTGTATTCTTCATCCAATCGAGATCATTTTGCATATCATTTTAGCTTATTTTCCATTAAGGAGCACACATCAAATCTACATCAAAGGGCCAACCAAAGGATCAACTTGAGCAAGGTATAATCTTTCATTTATCTATCTTTTGTTCAAGTTAAACTAGGCTTATTTTGAGGTGGTGTTGTGCGTGTTTCTCTTTGTTGCATTTATGTGTTTTTGCATCATTTAGGGTAGAAAATCATGTTGCACACAAATACAGGGAAATGTAATCTCAGAACAAGAACTTCCATTGCCATAAAAATGGAAGAAAAAATTTAAATGGGAAGGTGACATGCTAATGCAATGCATTGAAGGATTTGAAAAGGTCACCATGGAATGTAGAAAATTGATTGATGAAGATCAAGAGTTTATTGAAATGCTAGCACGTCAAAGTTGTGATCCCCATACATTAGGGTAGGAGGGTAAAGAAGCTAAAGCCTTCAAGGAATGGATTGAAAGAATAAACAAAGATCCTATTCAGCTATTAACATGGGAGGTCATTGATGAAATTATACAATGCAGGAACACTATAGCTAAATATGAAGTAGATAAAATGAATAGGAATGATATTATACTACAGGTATCTGAAGAATACACTAGGCTCAAACTCACTTGGAAGGTAGTACAAGGGATTTTGAAGGAACGTATGTATCAAATATTGAATTCTTTCTAAGAGTACCAGTTGAAGAAAGGCGAAGAAAAGATCCCAGATCCTGAGCCTTGAGTGATGACACTAACTCATTTGACTACAAAATCTGACAAAACTGTCCAACGAAATATGTATAATTTGATGTATCGTCGGGTGCTTGTAAAATTTGATGTGTAATTTTCAATTTTTTGAAAGTTTATCCCCAACATTCGTTGAAATTTTGATGAACTTGGGGTTTGTCGAAATGTCGGCTATCATTTTCGTCGAATTTTTGAAAAATGTGAAAAATAGAAAAAAATCAAATTGTGGTTGACATAAAGAAAAGTGAGTTTGCGCCTAATTTATTGCGACAGTGTTTTTCTCTACTTGAGACAATTTGTGGAGAACTAAGGACGATTTTCTTGGGAAAAATCAGAAAAAATTCAAGAAGATATCGCCAGGTTGAGGGTAGTCATTGTATTTTTGCAAAATTTAGTTGTGAAGTCAAATTTGTAGTTCCAGGTTTGAAAATCATATTTTAAAGCAACATCTCACAAGATTTCATTTTTAGAGGTTTAGGGTTTTGAGAATTTCATGTCTAGATTTTGTTGTGTGAAATCACCATAAGATCACAACCAAGGAACAGATTCTTGTGACTGTAATTATGTGATCCATAACTCTATTGGTCATGTGGCACAGTTGTGCTATAACAAATACAGGATGCATTCATGTGTGACCCAAGTTTAATGTGGCTATGTTGTGATAGAAATGGAGGCACTCATATAATGTAGTTAATTCAGGTTGTATAATGTAGGTGTCAATCATCATTGGGTGCATTCAGGTTGTCTCAAGTTTAACAGGTTAGGATGTAATTATAGCATGATCGAAGAGTGATTACCTCTTGCTGCAATAAAGAGCCTATAACTCTGGTTGATATGCAGAGTGGTTGTGTTATATCAATTATGTAGTGCATTCAAGCACAACCCATCTTTAATGGGCTATTCTAGAGAGTGATCAAGATTTTCTAAACCTTATGAATGTTACTTGACATATATTTGCATAATCTCAAATTCCTTTAGAGGCTTTTGAAGTATCAATGTATCCTATATAGGGTTTAGAATGATTTCTTTTAATTAAAAAAATGATGTATTTCCCTATAATTAGATAATGTGGAGATCTCCTAAATCTGCCCCATCACACTATCCTCTTTGGCACTGTATTCATTACTCCATCTACTAGGGTTTTGCATGTGACATCTTTAATATCTTCATGACCGTGGCTTTTAAATAGATCTCAGTCTTTGCTTTAATCCTTTTCATGGTAACCCTTGAGTTCCATAATCCACCTTCAATCTCTTCTAAGAACGGTGTCTTAAGCTAGACTGCATAGTATGCATATAAAGCAAGTCCTTCATACCTGCCATTGTTCCAAACCACCACTCACGCCTTGCTTAAAATGTTGCCTCCATAAGCACAATAGCATGTTTTAAAATCATGGCTGCGGTGATTGACCATTAAGGTCACCACTTTCATCATGAAGATACAATGAGATTTTTGTCTTCAAACTCAAGGCATTATGCAAGATAACATTGTGAATTTTTGTTGTGTACGATTTGATTTTCTTGCACATTTATGCTTTGCTAACTTCCTTTAAGACTGGGTATTGCACCCTCGGCTGCAATCTCAAACAGCTCACTCACTATCACTTGAAGATTCCTTTCATGAGTATCCTTCTATAAAATCAAACTATGCCCTATAGACTGCCTACTTACTATAGGGGACTCATTGTTTCATGGTATTGTAGTTCTTAAGATCCTTCAACCTTATTGACACTACTTCACAGTCCACAAGGTATTATTCACTATTCTCCCATCTTTGATGAGTCTCAAAACAACTGCTCAAACATGCAATCCACTACCTCCATTATACATTAATGGCTAAGAAGAAACATTGAACCTATGATTACCACTGTTACTTCATTTGGACAGTCATTCCCTAATTGCATTTTCCTTGTCTAACACTACCAAAAGCATTTGAAAAACCCTTAAGGTCAGCAAGGGGGTAAGGAAACTCACTGTTAAAATCTCCACTTTACTATGCAAGGTTTGAGCTTTATTATCTTGTCACTGCTAGCCTCTTTTTGACTGTCATTCTTCTTACCGTATTTGCATTTACAAATATCACTAAGCTACATAGTGTGCTTGTTATTGGCTACAATCTTTAGATTGCAAGATTTTTTTATTACCTACAATGTCTCAATCTTTCTGGTATTGCAACCTCACTAATCCGCTATAGTTATTGTTTATGTTTCTATGGAGGCCTAGGGTTTGTACCATAATCATGATCTTACCAATGCTTATGTTATTTTTTATTAGGGCTCTCTCAATGTTGAGGGCCCTAGGGATAAGCTCGTCATAAGAAGTGACACATTGCATCTTTAACTAAAAGGATAAATCTGTATTGATATTAGCAATAATGATTTTGACTTGTTCCTCCTTATGAATGGGTCACTTGCTCTTACTAGCTCGCTACCTCCATCATTGTAGGAAGTTTGTGATCAAGTTCAATATTCTGATTTTATGAGTCTTAACAGTTGGAAATCATAGTAAAATCAAAATTTAATAATTTTTGGAATTAGCATTTTAAAGTGTTTTTTGGGGTCATTAACTTCAGACTATCTTCTCTTTTGCAAATGCCAAATATTTTTGGTGTAAAATATCAAAATTATTAGATTGTGTTACCTGTCTATGAATAAAAATTATTGGAGTGTGAGTTTGATATTTTTTGAAGATCTAAATAGTCAAGCTTAGTAAAGAAAAATTATGTCAGATAATATTAGTCCAGAACAAAATGAAGAGACACTTGAAAGATTGTGGGATAGATTGAAAAGAAAGGGTGATGGGAAATGTTATTGTCCTTGCAATAATTGCAAGGGCTTAAAGACGAGACGACTTTTAATCACAACAGTTGAGAAACATTGTTGGAAGCATGGTCACGTTGAAGGGGGGCATGATTATCGTCCATTGGTAAGTTGTTCATTATATGTGTTTATATTGATTGAATTTGTAAATGTTTATATCATTTTAACATTTTATATATATATATATATAATCACTTGATCATGAACATGGTTTATTTGTGTCTATCATTATTATAAAGGTGGGGCGCCCTAGGGCAGATGATATGGATTATCACAGACTGGAGAATGTGGTTTTGCAAGCGGACGAACATGGAGCTATGAATATCGAAGATGAAGTTAATGATCCTATGGAAGAAGATGATCATGCACCGAAAAACACACTTGAAGATGATGGTACGAATACATTGATCCATGACACATTTAGTGGTAAAGCTGATCATGATGATCAAGATGACTTTGATGATGTTCATTATTTACCTATACTTGAGAAGGCATACGAACCCCTTTATGAAGGCTCCCAAACAACTCTTCTCTCTGCTATATTTTTGTTGATGAACTTGAAGGTTATGAATGGTTTATCAAACATAGCAATCTCATGGATGTTAAGGTATGTCATATATGTCATCTTTTTTCATCTATTTTAATTGTTGTTAGTTCATCACTAGTAAATAAAGGATGAAATATGTACCATTAATATTCTTTATATGAACAAATTATTTTTTGTTGTAAATTGATTGGTGAATTTTTGTTACCACCATCAAATATTTTACCTCGCTCATACCGAGATTTATGTGCCATTATGAAAGATATCATAAGTGGAGTATAGCAATAGATGCATGTCCCAATGATCATTTATTATATATCATAAACAACAGGAATTTGCAACAGAATGCTGGAATGTCATATCACTAGATATCGAACAGATCAACTAACAAAAAAGGTGTCTCACAAGGTTCTTCGTTATATTCCCATTATTCCACGTATGCAACGATTATTTAGGTGTGAAAGCTTAGTGCAATTTATGGATTATCATGCACGGAATAGAAGTGGAGATGAAATTCTTTGAATGCCTGTGGATGGTTCTGCATTTAGGGACATGGAGGAAAAATGACCACACTTTAAAGAAGAACCTTGTAATCTCAGGCTTTCATTGCGAGCGGACGGTGTCAATCCATTTGGAGAGTTGAGATCTATTTACTCAATGTGGCTTTTTTTTGTTATCAACAATAACATTCGTTCATGGATGTCAATAAAGAGGGAGCACATAATGTTGTCAATGATTGTTCCAGGTATTTGTTTACATCAATTTTCTTTAACGTAGTTGCATCTCATTTGTCTTATTTTTTGCATAATGACTTATATTTTTTTCATTCAATAGTCATGTACATTAATTTATATATATTGCAGTAAAATGGTTATAATAATTATGTAATTTTTATGTTCATTCGACTAGATAAGTACCAAGTTAAAGATATGAATGTATATATTGAGCCTCTTATCGACGAGTTACTAAAGTTATGGAATGGCGTCACTATGTATGATGTCTCTAGACCAATAGGACAAAGACAATTTTAACTCCATGCAATGCTTGTATGGACAATGGCTCAATCGCACTTTAACAATATTTACCTGATGAAGTAGATATCATGCATGTTTTAAAATAATCTATTCATTATATAATTAAAAATTGGACATATTTAATCCAATTATATATGATCTGCGTGTTTCAAACAAAGGGAAATTTTGCATGTCCAATTTGTCGCCCAAAGATGAAATCTCATCGTTCAACAAGTTTAGGAAAGCGGGTGTTTGATGAGAATAGGCACTTCCTCCATAGAAATCATAAGTATCAAACTACTGAAAAACATCTTTTCACTGGGAAAGAGGAGACTACATCAAAACCACAAAGAATGTCACCTCACCTATGGAAGTTGGAATATAATAGAATTAATCATCAAGGTTATACATCGCATCAAATTGTTTATCTATCATAAATGATATGTTTTGAATTAATATTTTTATATTGTGTTGTGTTTACTCATGTTTTAATTGACAATGATTGTCGTTGTTAATTTTTTAAACTTATATGCTTCCATGAAGGTCGCCAAGGCATTTTCAATGGTTGGCTTCCACAGAACCTAAAAAGTTATCCTTCGTGACAGCTTTAGTAGGTTGCTCTACTATGAGTAGCTACAAATTGTCCATTTGTTTGATACAATGCATATCAGAAAGAATATAACAAAAATGTTATGGAAAATATTGGATGGAAGGTATGACAAAGAAAAAATTATCAAAATTTGTAGTGACATTCAGGAAGCCAATCATGCAATGAAAAATGTCATTCAATTAAATAGCGATGGAAACCAAATTAATATAAGTGCACTTCCTTGGTTATTAATAGAGCAGCAAAGCAATGCTATAAAAGAATTCATATGAAAAATTCAATTTCCCACAGGATTTGTTGCGAACATAAACAATATAATAACAAAGAAAGGTGAATTTGGGTCAAGGATGAAAATACATGATTGACATACCTTCTTCATTAAGGTAATTATTCCCATATTATATACACTTGTATAATGCATGTACTTTTCAAGGTATTGTATTTACTTTGGAAAAATAAATGAAAAACTACTTTATAATTGTTGGCAAGACGCTCTCTACCTCTATCTCTCCTAGACAACTTTGACAACAATGTCAAGAAAGTTATATATGATCTTGGAAAATACATGAGGTAAGTAGCGAGATTTGTTCAATTAATTGTATACATATTATAATTTCCATTTGTCTTACTTGTTATGTAATATACTATATATTTTTGTTAAATCTTGTTAATATATTTGTGCCTTGAATCACTTGTAGATGGTTGTCATCTAAAGAAATCCATAAAGAAGATATAAATTATTGGAAGAGAAAAATTCCTCGTCTAATGTGTGAAATGCAAAAATGTCTACCTTCAACATTTTTCAATGCACAAGAACACTACCTCATACACCAAGTTGAGGAGATTGAATTGTGTGGACCTGTACACACAAGGTCAATGTGGATGGTTGAGAGGCACTTGAAATTTTTGAGGGCTTTGGTTAGACAAAGAGCACATCCTGAGGGTTCTATGGTGGAAGGATATATGGTATACCAGACCATGGTGTACATTAGTGAATATCTTCCTAAGTTTGCAGCAAAGATCCATGTAGATCGCATTTGGGATCCCAACTCCATTAACAAATTCGAAGGAGTACCTAATGGGAAAGGTAGATTGAGGAAAGTGAGAGTTAATTATAAGATGGTCATGGAGATTAATTGGAATACATTCTCATGGTTTTATGTATATTGTACTTATTTAATTTTTAATCTTCAATATACATCAATTATAAATTAAGGTCGTGATAATCGCGGGTATTTTTAACCACTATATGTCATTTTGTGAATTTCAATTTTATACGCTTGGTCGAGAGAGTGGGATGCACTACATTTGTACATCGCCAACAATCTTGGATTGGATGACGGTATGGGTTGAATGATGTCAACAATCTGGTCGTGCATTAACACAGGAAGGTGTGGCTTCATTGGTTAAAGAAGCTCATAGTAATGGAGATTTCAATGTTACACAAAGGGAAATTGATTTAGCATATGGTTTAAGAGATAAACAGGTATGTATAAATATATTAATCACCCATATTATTTAATTATTTTCAAGTATATTGATGTATATATATGTTGAGATTGTTTTCTTTGCATAAATTCGGCCAAGAATAAATATGTTTATCAACTGATGATATTACAATAATTTTTACATGTTTGACATATTGCAGGTGAAACACCACAAGGCTATGTGGTGCAATGTTCATAAATTTTGAATCAAAATGTTGGATGACATGAAGAAAACTTGTGATTCTGGTATAACTGCAGTCTTTCAGGTGACTAATGTTTCATCTAGAAGCGACATACATCAAAAAGTCTCAGAAAATCGATACTATGGGATTTTGGATAATATACTTGAGTGTGACTTTAAGTCTTTTAGATTAATTATGTTCGTCATCCTATGGTACATGCTATGATTGAATGAAAATGATCCTGAGAGAATTGTTATTGAACATGATAATGGATTTACCATGGTTAATACAAGGTTGATCAAGTGAGCTGGAAATGATCCCTATGTTCTTCCAAGCCAATGTGAGCAGGTATTTTACTCAGAGGTTCTAGATAAACTGGGTTGGTCATTTGTTGTTAGACATGTTTCTAGAGGAAGGCCGATAAAGTATAATGTGGTGGAAGAAGAAGATACTGACGAACTAGAAGATGGTGTAGATGATGATCAGGATCAACAGTTAGTTGATGATGTCCCTGACGAAGATGTCGAAGAGGATGAACTAGATCATGATGATGTAGGAGTTAATGTTCATGAAGACGATATCCGTGTGGATGATGACATTATCGAAACTGATTTCGATGATGATGATGATATGACCAATCCTTACAATGTCGAATCTAGATCGGATGATACAGACAAAGAGTTGGATGAAGAAGAAGATCAATGACATTGAAATGTAAAAGTTGTGCGATTATATTATCTATTTGATATTAATTTCTTGATAGAATTATATTTGACTTATGTGGTTACATAATTAATTCATGATGTTTTTAATTTTTATGCCATTACATAATTAATTTAATGATGTACTTTTTAATGTTTGAAAGGTCAAAAAATTAAAACATTTCAATAGTGATGTTAACAACCTTGAAATTAGTGTGTTTTATGTTTCATGTGATCATAAAAGATTAAAAAGTCATTTGTAGAGGTGGTTGTTCACTAGTTAACATGTATGTTGGTTCTTTTTACAATGTAACCAGGTTTGTCTTCTAATCTACATATGGAATTGCCAATTCCAATTGAAGGCAGCTTGAAGGACCTAGACCAACTGATGAGGACTTTAAAAGCCTCCCACACTGCCTAAGACCCGGGAGGGTGATCCCTAATGTGTTTTACAACCTCCTCTATTATTATAAACAACATTAACAATAGCGGATGATCTCACTTAATATCTCAACACAATAAGATAATATCAGCTAGAATTGGTTGTTCATAGACAATATCAACTATCTGGAGCTTGAGATAACTAAACACAATCCATTGTATAAGATAGTCAATGATTTTGCAATTTGTAGCAAGCTCAGGGAAAAGACAAACAAATAATCGAATCCATACCTAATAATTACAACTTAGACTGTCATATATCTATCATAGGAGTCAAATTCCATAAGCATCTAGAGGTTTATAACAGATTTAATACATCACATATAAGATCCCTCGACAATATTGCATTACAATTTATCAAGATACATTCTAACCCAGGACTACTTATCAAATCCTTATACAACACATATCCTCCTATAATCCCATTCAAGCATTTTGATTAATTCCTTGAATTAAAGCTAAAATAGAATCATACACACCACAACAGTGAGATAGATAAAACAACCCTTAGTTATTTCATTCAAATTTTAGATATGCATGTACAATGGAGAGACATGAGCTCAAATTTTTATTTCAACTCAAATGCTAGTACTGTTATACAACATTAAATCTCTATGAATTCAAAACCCGTTACAAAATGACTCAAAACCTAAATTGTATTTCTCTAAACCATTGAATTTACAATTGGGCTTCCGCAACTTCACCTAGACTCAACAAAATTATCTAACTTGCTAACCCATACTTCCGCCTTGAAATCCTTCTTATAGAAAATGAAGGAGCACACAAGCACCGGGCCAAAAAGTATACCTGTCACTAGTCAATTGGAGCACCTGGTGATATTCCAAAATTTGTTACAATAGCCACCACCTTGAAAAATATTCTTGTTCATCATATCAGCTAAGGAACATTGATGCAAAAAACCACAAGAAAACTACACTGAGAAAGTCGTCAACACAAAATTGGAACCGTTGCAACAGCAACATCTGATTTGTCACATGTTAGTAGTTCACTCCTTTTACTCCTCCTGAGTCAAATATTTAGTTACCCAATTCTGGTACTCATCATTAGTCGGCCAGTCAAAATTAATTACCTCATCCACCTTGGTATTATAAGGTGTGTATTTTACCGCTACCTGATTTGCATCCCTTTCAAAAGATTCCAAAAATGAGCTGGTACTAATGATTTTTTCCATACAACTCACCAACATATCATAGTCCGAGTCATCACAAATTGAATTGATTTGATCATTGATGGCCTCACTTGCTTGATCCTGCCATTGTTAAAATGACCTGATTTTCCCCTGCTCATCAATTATATCAGATGTGTTACCCCAATCACTGAAATTCTTCACTAGCTCCCTAATCTTCCTACTCAAGTCATCTGGTAAGGTCTGAAAACATTGCAATGATTTTACTAACACATGAGTAGGCTTTAATGATTGGGGCCTATTATTTATATCAAACCTTGAGGCCTTATACATGATATCCAAATCACTGGCCCTGGGGATTCAACTTTCAATTATTGGTATCACTACTTCCTGATCCCTATCAATATTCTTTATTGCTGCTAACAACAAGTAATATAAAGAATGTATAGATAGCAATTTGCTATCAACCTTTTCATTTAAATGCCTCAAAATAGTAGTAACAATTTTCTTTTGCTTTAAGAGAGATCCCTCCTCCCTTTTCTTTAATGATGCTTGCAATTCATCATTTTTTTGCAAGAGTTGCTTCTTTGTAGGATCGACAAAGTACTATGTTTCTTCTTCAACTTCCTCTAAAGAAAGGGTGAGGATAGGATTCTGACTGGGAGATCCTGGTGTGAAAACAATTGGAGAAGCAGGAGGCACTGACCCTGTTGTGGAAGGTAATGTACTAGTTCCTGGAGCACTTGATGTCTCCCAATTCTGTTTATACCTAAACCTCTCCACTTCAGTTTGCAACTCAACATTTTTTTGCTGCATTTTGTTGTATTCCTCAATCAAAAGGTTATATTTTTCCATTAAGCTCTTCCTTTCAGCTTCTTCCTTCTAGCAGTCTTTACCACTCCTACCACATCTACCGCCAAATTCAGCTGGCCCCAGCGGCTTCGAGGTCCTCGCTTCCCTTCACATCAATCCCTCCCTGAAATTTGATTACCATCACAAACATTTGTTTTCTCCCCTTAGCCAATGCCCAAATTGCCGTGAGTTTCATATTCCCTTACCAGCAGAGTTTTAATGCCTTGATCTCTTTCTTCAGTCTTGAAGTGATTTCTAGACTTCATAATATATTGTGCCATCAGACTGCACAACCCCATTCAGTGTATCATTACACTAGCCCCGACTCACCGCTTTTCCTTCTTCAGAGGACCTTGAATTCTTCCATTAATCTTAACTTTACTCTCTATCATTCTCCTGGTCTCAATTTTATCAAGCCTTAGTTCTCTTCTCTGCCTACATTTATCTTGATATTCTTCAAACTTCATCCTCCATACCAATTGCAAGAATATAGGAGTTTTTAAAAATGTATTGTCATCTAGAAACTCCTTGCATGCCTCCATTCTTGCATCTTGTACACTTTTACCTTTCATATCTAAATCGGATAAAACTAATTCATCTGGCCTAGGAGGGGAAGGCATACCAACTTGCATGTCTTGATCAGTAACAATAATCTCATCCATCAGATCCTCCTGTGGTTGATCAATTTTTTGCCTCTTAGGGCTTGGCTCGGATGGTGGTGATGAGGGATTGTCTTTCGGTGATGATTCTAAATCAATAATTTTGATTGCCCCAGGCACTTTGAATTTTGGACTTGGTTGTGGAGGCACTTTCATAATCTATTTTCCTTTTTTGTTTGCTTCTTCTTCATCACTGCTACTATCCTTTTTCCTCCTATAAATGGGCCACCTTTCCGTAGGCTGGTATGTTGGCCTTGTTTCAATTGGTCTAGTACCTTACTCTTGTACACCCAGACTCAATTCTAAATTTACCTTTTTTGTCCTCAATGTGCCCATAATTTCCTTAAAGTTTCCCATCTGAAAATCAATTTTCTTATGGTAGGGACTGAACTCCAACAGTGGATCATATTTTTGGATCCATTTTATGCACAACATCTAGTATCTTACCATAAGCTATCCATTTCTCCTTGTTCAACTCCTGTCTATTCAAATCAAATTCATTTCTAATCAAGTCTTTAGGGAAATTGAACTCATGCACAAATTTTCCAGCTTTTATTCTTTGTCTGAAAAGAGCAAAGAAACCCTCAGGATCATGCTGCCACTTTGGTCCACACCTCAAATGGTAATCATCAAAGAAATTATCAAAATGCATCCATCCTCCCTTTGAAAATACAAAATCAGACACCACTGTATAATCCAACCTATCTGCCACATAACTTTTGCAAATCCCACTCTTGGTGGCACATTGTATGGTAGTATATGAGGGGCTCCCTAAAAACCATATACTCTCAAGACAGTGTTGACTGGGTATAGGATAATGTCACCCCAGTTATGGTAAACCTTCAATTATGGCTTCCTCTCCTTTGGCTTGAGGAAATCATGTAATTCCTCAGGGATCCT